>BSBK01013838.1:0-20000 GCA_027943335.1 Chamaecyparis obtusa | reverse complement strand
GTCACATGGTTATTCCTTTTTTGTTATATCTTTATCCTTTGGTTAAAGAAGTTAAAGAATTTTATTAAGTACTGTAAAACTGATTCACCCTCCCTCTCAATGTTACCCAATTCTAACAATTGGTATTAGAACATTAGGCCCTTGAAAAGAAAATATTAACAGCTTTGGGGAGATCAAGATCGATTTGGAAAACTTGAAGAAGAATTATGAAATGGCTTTGGAAGATGTGGATGTTGCTAATGCAGATAGAGTGGATCTAAATTACAAGATAAGGAAGGAAGATGACTTTATCAAGAAGTTGAAACAACAACTTGAACATGAGATAAAATTGAGAGATGATCTTATGGAGGGATAAACTGAAGAGTTATTAGATCAAGATCAGAATGAATAGCTAAAGCATGAAAATGATTCCTTGAAGGATGAATTGGAGATCAAAAAATGCAACTTGATGATGAAAAGTAAATGAAAAATTGCAAAATGAATTGTTAAATACAAAGGATAAGATGCAAACCTTGGAAAGAGAACTAAATACATTAAAGACAAAATATGACAAGGTAGAGAAATACTACATCACCATTACTGGTCAACTCAGTCAGACTAAAGGTCGCATAGAAAAAATTCATAAGAGAAGAAAGAAATTGGATGACTAAATTGACATGCAAAACTCAGTTGGAGACAAGACAAGAGCAGGATTTAATGACAATTTAGATCAAAGAAAATATGGAGTTTTCATGAATCTTGATTCACCTAAGAAGTCTAAATCTGAGGTTGTTATAGAAAAACTTGAGATACCTCCTTGCAAGGACAATGACAAGGATTGCAGCCATGAAGATCGTGTTACAAGTAGTGGTTACTGTTGCACCAAAAGATCGACCTATTAATGCCCAATACAACCACTAGACTTATAGAAGACACATGAGGCTATTAAACCATGTCACGAATCCTGAAGGGGGACATTGGTAGTTAGTCCAACAATCCCCCCTCAGCATAACCTTAGGAGATTCAAACCTGTGACCAAGCTCTGATACCACTTGTTACAAGTAGTAGTTTTCGTTGCACCAAAAGATTGACCTATTAATGCTCGATACAACCTCTAGACTTATAGAAGATAAACGAGGTTGTTAAACCATGTCATGAATCCCAAAGGGGGATGTTGGTGGTTAGTCCAATAGATTAATCAAAGAAACCAACTAAAAAAGGTATTCCTAAGCCCAAGTTTATTGATTTTTGTATTAGTTGTTACTTGTATGGACACAATATAAGAGATTGTAGAAAACCAGATATGAGATCTAGCAGACCTACATATGATCACTTGGATGAATTTCTTAAGAAGCAAAAAGAGAAAAGATTGAATGAGGCAAATATGGAAAAAGGTGAATGTAGTAAAAATGTTGAACTTAGGAAACCTAAGGATAAGGAAACAAGAGAAGATAATGATATTATGCAAGATAATGTTTCTAATCCTAGCAAGGATGAAGCTAACATGATAGATGAAGAAGTTAAGAAACCTATTGCTAGACATAGAAAGATTGTGTGTTATTGTTACCCAAAATTTCTAGTCTCATACAAATTTGGCTAAATTCCATCTAGAGATCTTTGTTTTAATCCTGCCAAGCACCTCAGAAAATTTCATGGCTTTATGCCCTATCCTCTAGTCTCTACAGATTGTTTAACCCCCTAGTCTGTAGGCTAATTTATTTTTTTTGAAAATTTAGCCGTTATAGTTAGAAAACCCTAAAAAACCCTAGGCCATATTCTATTTTGCAGTTACCTTTTTTGGCCACTTAAAGTTCCCATTTCCCATGTGCACATTAAAACCTTTGTTCACCAGTTCTCTAAGTCATCGACAACATATTCGGTTCATTCAGCGATTTAGCGACTAAGGCTTCAGTCAGGTATTCTCTTAATTTAACCCCAGGTTAAACCTTTATTCGACGACCTCATGAATCCCTTTATTCATGTACTATCCAAGTCAAACTAAGGTCAAGTATTTCATTAAGAAACTCAGTGAATTCCTTTGGTCACGTAGTTGCCAGATCATTCCAGGGTTAAGTGTTTTGCAGTGGGTCCACTACCACGTCATCTGACATGTTCGTTCTTGACTAGTCGAAGGTTATGATTTGGAGGCTTGTCAGAAAGGGCCCAGTGTGCTGTCAGAACTTCAGATCCAACAATTGTTGAATGATCTTAAGGGGTCTTTCTGACACATGAGATCATGCGCCCGCCGTCGATTCTGCTTTATTGCTAGGGCTTTGTCGGGTGAGTCCTCATGTTCTGACATGCTCGCTAAAGGTGGGTCTGTGCCAAGTCAAGATGACATGCCGGTCTATGATTGGTCAAAGTACAAAGACTTGTAAGTGGGTCCAATGCTGCATATTACTGATGTGCTTGCATGTGATTGGTTTCCAGTGATGACAAAGACTTTAAGTGGGTCTGTGTGTCAGTAGGGTCCCAGTTTAATGAAGATCTATGGTGGGCATATGATCTGAAAGAATATTTGGGGGCTATGAGATCATATGCCCACCGTCTGATGTGAATCAAGTTCTGAGTGGGTCCGTTGTCAAAAGGTAGCCGAGGTGTTTGCTGATGGAGCAGTTAGAATGAATAAAAGAATGACTGGTGGCAAGGTGGACCTGAGTTTGTGGTTTTAGTCGTGTAATTGCCAGACTTAGCTGGGGTTAGTTAAAGAATTAAACGATTCAGCGAACAA
This sequence comes from Chamaecyparis obtusa, assembly GCA_027943335.1. Lineage (NCBI taxonomy): Eukaryota > Viridiplantae > Streptophyta > Pinopsida > Cupressales > Cupressaceae > Chamaecyparis > Chamaecyparis obtusa. The sequence goes on along the minus strand of BSBK01013838.1, from coordinate 17,290 downwards.
AAGGAAAATAGAACCTGAGGTAAATGTCAAGTTAATTTTGCAGTCAAATGTCGAGCTCAGGTAAAAAGGAATATCGAATGACTGTGTTTTAAAATAAGATTCAATTTTAAATGTCAGCCGTCGATAGATAAAGTTTGGTGCCACCTATGACCGTTAATATTTGTTTTAAATTCAAATATCCTACAGTACTAGATTTGAATAGTTATGGTGAGCCCGGTTGTAGGGAAGTAGATGGATCATCGCAGCTCGAAAATTTGTAGATGTAACAATGAAATGGACACGCAAACATAGATATTCGATTGATCAGGATATTTTTATGGGCATTTATGGCTAGAAATGATAGAATTAGGGTTTAGTTATTGTATGAAAATTTGTGTAACCCTAATTAGATATTTTTTGATGCAGGAGCATCCTGGGTGTAAGAAAAATCTTGCATCACCCAAAAATATTTCTATTTTTGTATTCAATAAGGGCTATTTTGTGCAGAGCTGCTATTTATGGAAAGTTACTATTTTTGGTAATTTTTGTATGTGCTCAGAATGATCTTATTTCTTTCTTGGAGGTTCATTTTGGTCATATAAGTCTGCCAGTAAAGTTTCATTGCCAGATCAAGTGTATATTGGAAGATATTGAAGATTTTCGGTATTGGCAGCAGGGTACAGAAACTTTGAACTCAGTTTTGAAGGCTTTAGAGGCCCCAGATGAGGTCAAAAATTTAGGTGACGGGCACTTGCGCAGGTCAAGCCTGTAGAGCGCTTCGTGGTGTTTTTGAAATGGGGTTATAATAGCCGAGCGGGTCAACTGGTGATGACTTATGGTCTTCGAAAGTTGGGCCACTTGAAATGGCAGAAAATAATTTTCTTCAAAATTTCTGTTCGGGTTTCAAAGGTTATCTTGAACCGACTATGATGTAATAAAATGTAAAATAAAATAATTCTAAGTTAGTCGGCCTTATTGGCTAAAATTCTGGAACCTTCCCAGGTGGTATTATTGTCTTAGGTAGTTCAGAATAGTTCTGGGTAGTAGATCTGGGTATTGATTTGAGGCTTTGTCCTAAAGAATATTGTAAGGGAATGCCCATGTGGCTTTGCACATTCTGAAAGTTTGTAATTCCACATTTATGGAGATAATAAGAAGCCAATTTTCTGTTCTTACATATTATTGTTGTTGTTTCTCTATTTCTGTTATGTGTTTGTGGCATTAAGGGGAGCACCCTTCATCAGGTGGTATCAGAGCAGGAGTTCTTGAGTGTGTAAACAGATCACCGACTGTGAGGCAGTTTGCACCAAGACCATGGCTAGGGTTTCAGTGCGCATCGTGAAAATGCCTCCACGAAGGGAACGTGGCGGAAGAGCTGGTGTTGTAACACCTGAGGTTAGAGAGCTACAGAGACAAGTGCGAGCATTACAAGAAGAGATTCGTAGAGGAATGAATCTTAATGTCAGAGATGAAAGTGAGGATGAAGCCGAAGAAAAATATCAAGAAGGAGAAGCTGAAATTATGAACCAGGAGGAAGAAAGACTTTTTCGGGCGATTTCCAAGATTGGGAAAAGACCTAAGATTGAGGTTCCTACATTTTCTAGAAATCTTAACCCAGAGGAATTGATCGACTGGATCAATGAATGTGAGAAATATTTTGAGTATGAAGATGTTGAGGATCCTGATAGGGTCAAATTTGCAAAGGCCAGACTGAAAGGTCATGCGAAGATCTGGTGGCAAGAAATTCAATTGGAGCAAAATAGAAGAGGGAAAGATAAAATCAAATGATGGGATCAGATGGTGGATAAATTGAAGTGACAGTTCATTCCTGTTGATTATGAGCTTGATCTACTAAAGAAAATGCAAAGTTTGAAGCAAGGCAGAATAGACAAGAGAAATGAAGGCCAGGCCAGAGTTGCACATGTAGATGAATATGCCAGATCATCAAATTCTGAAGATGCTGAAAGAGGGGAAACGTTGATTAACAGAAGAGTCTTGTTGAGTGGTGAGAATGAACTTGAGCAAAGAAGGAGCCTATTTCACACCCGGTGCAAGTGTGAAGGTAAATGTTGTGATGTGATTATTGATAGTGGAAGCACTGACAATTTGGTGTCAGAAGAGATGGTGACAGAGTTGAAGCTCAAGAGACAGAAACACCCACATCTATATCGGATTGCTTGGGTACAGGATGACCACAAGGTCATGGTCAATGAACAATGCCTAGTGAAGTTCAAGATTGGGAGTACCAGGATGAGGTATTGTGTGATATCATATCTATGGATGCATGTCATATGTTGTTGGGTAGACCATGGTAGTTTGACAGATGTGCTATACATGATGGTCGTGTGAATACCTATTCCCTGACAAAGGATGGAGTGCGGCATAAGCTAAAACCATTGAAGGAGACTGAAGAAAAGGTATGTGGTAATGCAAGGATAACTTTTGTTGATGGAAGAAATTTCCTAGATGGTATGAGGCATGAGCATGTATGTTTTTCTTTAATTCCAAAAGCTGGTAAAGAGAAAGTAGAAGATGTTCCTGTAGAAGTTGCAGATTTGTTGAATGAGTTTCAGGATATTGTATCTGATAACATGCCTGATGGATTACCACCGGTCAAGAAGATCAGTAATCAGATGGATTTGATCCCAGAAGCAAGTTTTCTGAATAAGGCAGCACACAGAATGACACCTGCAGAAAGTGAGGAGTTGAACAGACAAGTACATGAACTGTTATAGAAAGGATTGATCCGTGAGAGTCTGAGTCCCTGTGCTGTACCAGCGGTATTAGCACCAAAAAAGAATGGAGAATGGAGGATGTGTACAGATTCTAGAGCAATAAACAAGATCACAATCAAGTATAGGTTTCCATTGCCACGAATGGATGATATTATGGACTGTTTGAGTGGAGCTGTGTATTTCTCAAAGATAGATCTAAAGAGTGGATATCACCAAATTTGGATCAGAGAAGGAGATGAATGGAAGACTACCTTTAAGACAAAGGAAGGACTATATGAGTGGTTAGTCATGCCTTTTGGGCTAACCAATGCACCGAGCACTTTCATGCGGCTCATGAATGAGGTTCTGAAAGAATTTCTGGGTAAGTTTGTCATTGTTTACCTAGATGATATTTTGATCTTTAGTAAGACATTGGATGAGCATATGATGCATATTCGTATGGTATTTGAGAAGTTGAGAGAAGAGAAATTGTTGATTAATTTGAAGAAGTGTAGTTTTGTGAAGAAAGAGTTAGTGTATTTGGGATTTGTAGTTTCAATAGAAGGTCTAAAAATGGACCCAAAGAAGGTACAAGCTATCCTTGAATGGCCTACTCCAAGGAGTGCTACTGAGGTAAGATCTTTTCATGGTCTAGCTAGCTTTTACAGAAAGTTTATCAAAAATTTTAGCAGTATTTGTGGACCCTTGTCTGAAACAATGAGAGGGGATAGAAAGAGTTTAAGTGGACTAAAGGAGCAGAAAAGAGTTTTCAATTATTGAAACAAAAAGTTACAGAACAACCTATTTTAGCACTTCCAGATTTCAATAAGGTGTTTCAAGTAGATTGTGATGCTAGTGGTACTGCAATAGGAGCTGTTATGAGCCAAGAAGGTAAACCTGTTGCTTATTTCAGCGAGAAGTAAATGATGCCAAGAGGAAATATTCTGTTTATGATCAAGAATTTTATAATATAGTTCAGGCATTAAAGAAGTGGAGACATTATCTACTTTCTACGGAGTTTGTTTTGTATACTGATCATCAAGCTTTGCAATATTTGAATAGTCAAGGAAAATTGAATCAAAGGCATTTGAAATGGGTTGAGTTTTTACAGAGTTATACATTTCTTTTGAAACACAGGAGTGGAAAGTCTAATAGGGTTGCAGATGCTCTTAGTAGAAGGCAACTATTGCTGACAGAAATGCAGATTGAAGTGGTTGGGTTCAAGGAACTCAAGAATTTGTATCCAGAGGATCCTAATTTTTGGTGAAGCTTGGAAAGCTTGTACAGAACCTGTTACTCTAAACAGGACAAAATGGTTGGATTTCATCATCCAGGATGATATGCTATTCAGAGGGAGTCAGTAGTGCATTCCACAAAGTTCTATGAGGGAGAATCTCATCAAGGAGAAGCATAGCGGAGGATTGGCTGGACATTTTAGTCGTGACAAAACCCTTGGTTTGGTTAGTGAGAATTATTATTGGCCATAGTTGCAGCAAGATGTGAAGAAGTTTGTATAGAGTTGCAGAGTATGTCAGATGGCAAAAGGAGTGAAGCAGAATACAGGGTTGTATCAGCCATTATCTGTACCAGAGAAGCCTTGGGAGGATATCAGCATGGACTTTGTTCTTGGTTTATCGAGGACACAGCGGGGACATGATTCAATTTTTGTGGTAGTTGACAGATTTTCAAAGATGGCACATTTTATTCCCTGCAACAAGACTAATGATGCTGTTCATGTAGCAGAATTGTTTTTCAGAGAAGTAGTGAGACTTCATGGTTTGCTAAAGACCATAGTTTCAGATCGGGACACTAAGTTTGTTGGATATTTCTGGTGTACATTGTGGAAGAAGTTGAAGATAGATTTGAAGTTTAGTTCATCACATCATCCATAGACTGATGGACAGACAGAGGTGGTGAATCAGAGCTTGGGAAATTTGCTGAGATGTTTGGTTGGAGATAAGCCAACAGGATGGGATTTGATTTTATCACAGGAGAAATTTGCATACAATAATTCTGTCAATAGAAGCACTGGTAAATCACCATTTCAGATTGTATATGGGAGTAGTCCAAGAAAGGCATCTGAATTAAGGAAGATAGATAAAGGAGAAATAAGTAGTGCTGAAGCTGAGGATTTTGCAGAACACTTGAAGAACATCCATGAGGAGGTGAGGAAGCATATTACCAAGATGAATGCACAGTATAAGGCTAAGGCAGATGAGAAAAGGAGGTATAAGGTATTTCAAGTTGGTGATGAAGTCATGGTTCATTTGTGGAAGGAGCGGTTTCCAGTTGGTACATATAACAAGCTAAAAATGAAGAAGTTTGGACCATGTAGGATACTGAAGAAACATGATTCAGGAAATGCATATGAGGTAGAATTACCTACTGAGCTAAATATTTTGCCAGTGTTTAACATTTCAGATCTAACAGAGTATCATGAAGGAGGTGTTGAAGATGAGATCATAGCAGCACAGTGGAGTATTCCAGCAACTAGTTTAGACACTAAAGAGATCAAAGATATACTGGACAGTCGTGTTGGCAGAAGCACAAGGAACATGACATATGAAAAATATCTGGTCAAATGGAAAGGATGACCTATTGAAGATTCATCATGGCTGACAAAGGAGGTTAGCCGTCTTGGTTTTCCTCTGCACACCTGAGTCATGACAGGGTCACTTCTCAAATTACCCCGGGTGTCTGATGCAGGAGCATCCTGGGTGTAAGAGCAATCTTGCATCACCCAAAAATATTTTTGTTTTTGTATTCATAAGGGCTATTTTGTGCAGAGCTGCTATTTATGGAAAGTTACTATTTTTGGTAATTTTCGTATGTGCTCAGAATGATCTTATTTCTTTTTTGGAGGTTCATTTTGGTCATATAAGTCTGCCAGTAAAGTTTCATTGCCAGATCAAGTGTATATTGGAAGATATTGAAGATTTTTGGTATTGGCAGCAGGGTACAGAAACTTTGAACTCAGTTTTGAAGGCTTTAGAGGCCCCAGATGAGGTCAAAAATTTGGGTGACGGGCGCTTGCGCAAGTCAAGCCTGTAGAGCGCTTCGTGGTGTTTTCGAAATGGGGTTATAATAGCCGAGCGGGTCAACTGGTGATGACTTATGGTCTTCGAAAGTTGGGCCACCTGAAATGGCGAAAAATAATTTTCTTCAAAATTTCTGTTCGGGTTTCAAAGGTTATCTTGAGCCGACTATGATGTAATAAAATGTAAAATAAAATAATTCTAAGTTGGTCGGCCTTATTGGCTAAAATTCTGGAACCTTCCCAGGCAGTGGAAAATTGCCTATATAAGGAAGGCTGTATTATTGTCTTAGGCAGTTCAGAATAGTTCTGGGTAGTAGATCTGGGTATTGATTTGAGGCTTTGTCCTAAAGGATATTATAAGGGAATGCCCATGTGGCTTTGCATATTCTGAAAGTTTGTAATTCCACATTTGTGGAGATAATAAGAAGCCAATTTTCTGTTCTTGCATATTATTGTTGTTGTTTCTCTATTTCTGTTATGTGTTTGTGGCATTAAAGGGAGCACCCTTCATCATTTTTGGTCCTGCCTGCGTGCAATAGGAGATGTATATATTGATTTTTGGAGCTTTTAGAGAAAAGAGTTGGACAATTGTAAGAAAGGAAAATTCACCTTTCTTAAGAGTCATCTGAGGCATTCTTTTTTCCCTATGGCTTCTACAGTTGTAATCTTCCATTGATTGTTCAGATATTATAAGGTATTTTTTGACATTTTTCATGTCCCTATGCTTTTTGTCTGAATGGTCTCTTAATGAATTCAGTATATATATGTTTTCAGTGATATCTTAGGGTTCTTGATCTCTCTTTCTTTTTGCAATTCATGTGTAGTCTTGTGAATGATTTGATTTGAATGCTTTTGTGGGTATACTTCAACCCCTTGACAATCTATCTCATTCCTATACCTAGTTGCAGAGGTGAAAGTTTGGTTGTAGGTTATAGATTGTGTCCAAAATCTAAGAAGTGCTATTGTTTGTGGAAGTTCCTCTCTTTCCCTGAATAGCCTCTTTCTATTGTGAACCCTTCTATGAAATATTAATGCAAGCCTATTTAGTAAGTTGTGATCTCCTAGGCCTAAGATTGTCCACTGAGCCCATCCTTTATACTGCAATTCATACCATAATTTCGGTGTATCACCTAGTAGGTAGTTTTCTTTCAATTCATTTCCTTTTCAAGCACTCCTTCTATAACTTTTCCCCTCAAGTTTTACTTTCCTATCAAGAAAAAAATTAAGGTGATTATCCAAGAGGAAAAAGCCTAGAACCTGGAGGTCTCATCTCAATTAGCATAGGTCCCACACTTGGAGATGATTCCCATGTTATACCAAGTTATCAAGGACTATGAGAGCTTGAAAAAAGGGGGAAAACTTAGTGTATAACAATTCTGGCACACCCAGTGGGACTACAAAAAGAAGTTTAGCTTGAAGATTATGTTATCTCTGATATACTAATTGCATAATATAGACTTTTAGAAGTTTTCCTATCAAGTATATCTAGCAACTCCATTGGTGTAAGGATTCAAGACAGCCTTGTTTAAGGTTTATGAGAAAGATTGAGACTAGGAGCTCAAAGCCTACTAAATTTTTAGAGTTTCCCTCTAAAAGAAGCTACAAGGGTAGATAAACTCAAAGAAAATCCCCTGCAAGGAGAGTTCAGTCTACACCACCTGATACTTAAGAAAGGAGACCTTTTCCCTTTCATCTCAAAAGAAGAGGAAGATCTCTAACTAGAGATCTAGAAGAAGATTCAAATCCAACATCAAATACAACTCACATAGTTGTTAATGTTCAAATCACAGCTTCTACAATGGCTAGATAGTTTGCTTTTGCACCTTTCAACCAGGGAAGTCCATTGACTTTTTTTGTACATCATGATGTACCTCTAGTGGCACTAAAATGTCTACCTAATTTCATAGGTGAAGGACAAACAACAGCTTTTGAGCACATAAGAGATGTGACCACTATCTGCAGCATACACAACATAACTCAAGAATATGTGGCCATCAAATTATTAGCAGCCTCTCTAAAAGGTAAGGCTCTTGAATGGTTTAGAACTCTAGCTGTTGGTTCCATTAATTCATGGGATGCATTAGGTAAGCATTTTGAGGATAAATTAGACAACTTGTCTTTGGTTGAGCAATTGACAACCATAAAAAGAGACCCTCAAGAACAAATGACAGATTATAATAGTAGATTCCTCAAAACATGGAATAGAATCCCAGTCTCAGTAAGGCCATCATCTGACCATCGCTTTCCTATACTACTTGAAAATTTTGAATGGTCAAATCTCTGTAATGATCCAATCTATGGATGGTACTTCTTTACCCCAAGCTTTTGACACTACTGTCAGGGCTGAAAGTTATTTAATCCAAGCAGGCATGATAGCTAGAAAGCTACCCATGCCCATCTTTCCTAGCCTTCAACCCATTGCACCTGCACAAGTGCCTTGATTTACCTCTATTCCTACCATATTAGCACCCCAAGCTAGTACCAGTGGTCAAGAGCTGAAAACAAGTTTCTCTCAAGAGTTACAAGAGATAAAGAATAGCCAACAAAGTAGTCAGCAAGAATGACAAATTTGCTGTAGACTTTGACTAAAGAAGTCACAAACCTAAAGAAGCAAGGGCAAGGAATTAGACCACCCTTTCAGCCACAAGGCCAAGGTCCCAATCAACAATATCAGAATTAGGGACAACCTTATCAACAAAATAGGCCACCGTACCAAGGAGGGTATCAAGGAAAAAGGAAAAGTTTAATCAAAGACCATTCCAACCATATAACCTTGCACCTCTCAGTTCTAAAAATCCAGTTAGGGATATGGTTCCTAGTCAAAATAATATGGCTATGGATAATGAATGGTGCTTTCCTTGTAATCAGCCTCATAATCAAGCTACATGTTCAAATGTATGGATGAAGCAAGCTCTAATGGTTCAAAATGCCTCACAAGATCAATCAAAGGCCTCATGCAATGGGTCAGTTCCTCAACAAGAGCCACAAGAGAATGAGACTGCTCTTTTCAATTGGGAGCAGCCAGACTTCAATGGAGTCAATGATGAATTTACTATTGCTGCTAATACAAGAGCAAAAAGAAGAGCTCAAGATATGGACTGAGCAGATTCTGGTAATAAAGCTACTACATCTGCAGAACCACTGCAGTAGGCCACTCCCACCACACTCAAGAAGACTCCTGCCATTACAAGCAAAGAAGGCCAACATTCCAAAGAAGTGGATCCCATTATAGTGAAAGCACAACCAAGAGTACACACTATGACACCTTTTAATATTGTAGACAACATGAAGAAGGTGAATGTCACCATGTCTATGTGGAACTCTTTGGCTATTCCAGGGCAACCTAAGATTTTGAAGAAGGCTATGACTGAAATGACAAATCCTCAGCCTACAAAAGAAGTTGCAAAGACAGTGTTGGTCAACACTAATCAAGAAAAAGAGGCTCCAAGTAGCAACTCCAATACCAATACCATTCAAGGTAGGAACTTAAAACCACCTCCCTTTTATGTATCTTTAATTGCTGGAAAATCTTTAGTACATAATTGTATGGTAGATAGTGGAGCTACTAGTACTGTAATGCCCAAAAAAGTAGCTGACCAACTAGGAATTAATTATAACCCTTCCAAAAGAAGGTCACACAACTTGATGGATCCTCAGTCAATACTATAGGTGTGGCCAAGGATACTAGTCTGATCCTTCATGCTAGTCCTAATTTCTCCATCCTCCTTGATATATACATCATAGATCTCCCTGCTTTATTTTCCATATGTTTGTTAAGGGAGTTCATAGCCAAAATAGGAGGTTACCTATCTTCTGGCTGCCCTCACATGCTCTTTCACACAAGATATGGGACCAAGGTCACCATTAAGTCAGAATCATTGGAAACACACCATCTAGAGCCATATGTGCCCAATACCATCAATGCAAGTTTCCTTGCATTTGATGACAATGACTTCCAAACCATCAGAGAAGAAAATACTAAGATAGAGAGTAATCCCTGATATTTTACTAGATGAAAGAGCTTTAGAGGCCCAAGAAAATGTTATTTGGGATGCTAGTTTGGGAAGCTATTTGATACAAGAGAGTGGATCCATAGAGCCAAACCTTCTCAAAGAAGACACCGATTCAGAGGATCAGAGTAATCTAGTTTGGGAACTATTTTTTGATGGTGCTAGAAGTAGACATGGTTCTGGTGGTGGTGCTATGTTATTGTCCCCAAAAGGAGAAAGGTACTATACTGCTTTTAGATTTAGTTTCTCCTGCACTAGCAACACTGCAGAATATGAAAGCCTTGTGAATGGACTAGAATGGGCTAGAAAGAGAGGGCTCAAAGCCTCAAATTTTATGGTGACAGTGAGTTAGTTGTCAGCCAAGTGAGAGGGAAGAGTGCAACCAAGAATGACACCTTGAAAGCATACAAACATAGAGTTTGGGATGCAATTGAAGATTTTTATGCTTTCAATATTGTTGCCATCCCTAGGAAGCTAAATCAAAATGCAGATAGATTAGCTGCTATTGGATCTCAGTATGATATTCCAAATAGTATTTCAAAGGAGGAAACCCAACAACATATCAAAGTGATTGTCAAACCCTCTATTCCTAATAACATGTCAATTGGCAAGTGTTTGACAATGATGAGCAAATTCTAGCAGTTCTTGTTTGAAGAAGATGTTTTTCAGAGCATAACCAAGACAGGTTGTTGCAAAACTATGGTGATCAAGTGATACAACTTAAGTCCAATAAGATGCCTAGAGGTTTTGTCACTTTGGAAACTGTCTTCAACAAGGATGATCAAGTTAAGAAGAACAAAGCTGGCCTAGTAGTTCAACAAGAACATTGCGTTGAATTAGAGTTGGAGCCAGGTAAGAGCTTACAATTGGAAAAGTAAACATTGAATTGGAAAAGCAAGCTTACACTCAATTATTCAAAGAATTCAGTGATGTTTTTACATGGCAACATGAGGACCTCAAAGGTTTTTATCCAGCCCTTGCTCAGCACACTATTGAACTAGAGCCTAATGCCAAACCAGTAAGGCAAAAGCAAAAGACCTATTAATCCCAAGCTTGAGCCACTTATGCATAAAGAAGTGCTCAAATTGATAGAAAGTGGTATCATCTACCCCATCAAGCATACTAGTTGGGTTTCCAACCTTGTTCCTATAAGGAAGAAGAATGGGGAGTTGAGGTTATGTGTTGACTTCAGGGATCTTAATAGGGCCTCTCTAAAGACCACCATCCATTACCCTCTATGGAAAAAATCTTACAATTTGTCTTTGGATCTGAGAGATTTTCATTATTGGATGTCTATTTAGGATACAATCAAATCCTAGTAAATGAAGAGGATCAATACAAGACCTGCATTTACCACCAAGTGGGGAACCACGGCTTATCAAAAGATGCCCTTTGGTTTGTCAAATGCATGTGCTACTTTTCAAAAGGCAATGGATATGGCCTTTAAAAGCCTCATGTACAAGTTTGTACTAGTCTACTTAGATGACATAACTATCTATTCTAAACATGCAATAGACCATATCAAACATCTAAGGAAGATTTTTGAAAGATGCAGAGAGTTTGGGATATCTCTTAATCCCAAGAAGTGTGTGTTTGCAGTTCATGAAGGAAAATTGTTAGGATATGTAGTATCCAAAAAAGGAATTACAGTGGATCCTGAGAGAATTGCAGCTATCTTAGAACTACCATTGCCACATCATAAGAAAGGTCTCCAATCTTTCATAGGAAAGATTAATTTTCTTAGGTGTTTCTTGCCTAATATTGTAGATCTATTGATGCCTTTGACAACCATGTTAAAGAAGAGTTCAACTTTCAGCTGGACTAGAGAAGGAAAAGCTAATTTTCAGGCTATCAAAGAGGTCTTGACAGAAGCTCTTGCCTTGTTAAACCAAAATTTTAGTAAGGATTTTATCCTTTATGCTTATGGAGGTCATGATGTTATATCTGCTATGTTGACTCGAGAAAATTCAGAAGGATTGGAGCAGCCTATTGCTTTCTTTAGCAAAGGTTTAGAAGAGTATGAACAAAGGTACTCTTTTGTAGAGAAACATGTACTTGTTTTGGTAAAGAGCCTTAAAAAGTTCAGATATTTTTGACCCATAGCAAGGTACACTTGAAAGTTACTCATCCAAGTGTCAAAGAATTTTTTCTTTCCAAGGACCTAAATGAGAAAAGAGCTAGTTGGATTACCAAGGTAATGGAATATGACATTGATATTCAGACCACCAAGGTGGTTAGAGGAAGAAGTCTTTGTGAGCATTTGGCAGGAGATGAAAATTCAAAGAAATCAGAGCAAATGGATGCATCTTTGGTTGTGCATTCTATAGAAGAACATGCCCAAGCATCAGGTTGGTTGCCTAACATGGTTCATTACTTGAAAACAAGACAATGTCCTATAGGTTTGGATTCAGAAAAAAGAAGATACTATAGATTACAGTCTATTCCTTTTGTGTTGATAGATGAAGTTCTTTTTAGAAAGGATCACAATGGTGTCCTTTTAAGATGCATTGATTCAGAAAAGATAGCTGATATCCTATGTGAATTTCATGATGGACCTTCTAGAGGTCACTTTTCTCATAGGCACATCAGAGATTTACAATGTAATGCTAGGGTTATATAATGTAGAAAAAACCATGAGAGAAGAATGTAGGAAAGTTCACAGGTTGCCAGTAGTCAAATACATGGAGAGATTTGAATTTGACAAATTAGAATGGATTAAGATTGTATTAAGTAGAATACATGATGAATTCATATGGATTGGTGGAACCCCAACTAAGATCACCAAGGAACTATTACATGAGATTACTGGATTACCTATGACTGGTAGGATATCTACTACTAAGATACACATAAGGTTTGAAGTAGAAAAATTGACAAAAAGAAAATGGAACAAAAGAGCCATGACTAATTAGTTTAATTAGTGTAATTGGGATACAAATTCAAATATAGCAGCAAACTAATTAGTATGTCATCCGATTTTGTTCACATGGCATAAAAAATGGTAATTGAAGATGAAGAGTATGACCTATGTGAGGTCCAAAGGTAGCAGCTGATGCCAAAATCTTGTTGGAATAAAGAGGAACATGACAAAACATTTTAGATTTGGATCACTAATTATGTACATACTCTTTCATGTTATGAGAAGATTTCCTAACATGTACCTATGGAGATATGATAGATGCTCCATGTAGATGATTAGTGATTTCTATAGGAGAAGTGATGAGAAAAATAGGTATGCTAAAGTTGTAGGCATGATGAAACTCTTTTAGATGAAAATGCATGAAAGGGAAATAATCCCTTGGAGACTAGTTGATAAGTACAAAAATGACATCTATTTCATGGTGGAAACTAACAACACATGTTTTGAAGTAGTGGAACCTAGAACTTCATGAGCTATTCATATAGGCTATGAAGTTGACTAAACCATTCTAGAGCTTCACATTCAACATGTTTTGCAATCCCCTAAAGACCCCAATGCTCCTAGATGGGGTACATTTGAAGGAAAACACACAAAATTAAAGGAAGAGCTGGAAAAAGGGAGAAGAAAGTTGAGTACCTTGTTGACAAAATAGCAGGGAAACATGGAATAACAAAAGAAGAGATGAAGACTATCAAGGAAAAAGTGGTAGAACTTGGGGAGAAAATATAATATTCCCCCTCCTCAACCCAATATTGAGGCACCTCAAGTGGTGGAGGTTGAAGAAGAAGGAGAAAAGGAAAAAGATGACACTCCTACACCTACTAGGAGGACGTTAGAAAGGTAGGATGCATGTGCATCTACACAAGGTCAAAAACCTCCCAAAGCTAGACCAAAGGCCATGGCTAGTGGACTAGGAAGGAAGAGGAAAATACTTGACACTCCTTCATCTTTGCATGGGAAGGATAAACAATAAAAGATTGCAGAAGAATAGGAACAAGAAGAGGAAATTCAAGTAATGGATATAGAGAAGACTAAGGAAAAAAAGAAGGATAAGAAGATGAAAAGGATAGAAAACTTCAAGAGGCCAACCTAAGGGAATTTGAAGTAGACAAGAAGAAAGAAACAAAGACAAAATAGAAGAAAGGCTAGGAAGCACAAAGATATTTGTTCAAAACCTTTCTAAACATTCCATAGAAGACAGTTGTGAATGATGGTAAACTTGCCTCCATTAAGAAATAGTTTGATAGATATGATGAGGGAGAGAAAAATAAGATAGAAGATATAGCTTTGTAGCATATGCTTGCCTCAAAAAAGAATCTGATTGAAATAGAAGGTTGAATTAGTAAGGACCTATTTGAGAGACTAGAGGAAAGAAAGATGAGAGCCTTGGATGAAGACACCAAGATGGGACATGATATTCTTCTACAAAATATTCCTACCATGGCAGGGAGTTAGATGGTAGAATAGTTTGAGAAACTAAGTGAAAACTAAGGACCAAAACCAAAATCATCAACTTTATGGCACAAAAATATGAAGATGTTGAGAAAGGAACACATGAAAACACTGGAGAGCTACTCCTTGAGGAGCGACCTGATCTGGGGAAGTCTACATGGACCCCAAACCCAGTAATCATTTCTACTAATCTTGAAATTGCTAAAATTGTGGAAGAGGCTACAATTCCTAAAGAGCCAGAGGTAGAAGATACTACCTTACCTGATTTCTACATAGATAGTGTTGGAATTTTAGTAGACATAGAGTAGGATATATTTGATCCATTTAGATAACCAAAAATTTGGCCAACATTGATGCAACAGTAAAGAGTTTTGTTCCTCCAAAAATTGCTCAAGAAGAATTGGTTGAGAAGGAGAAATAAAAGGAGAAAACACTTGAAAAAGAGAAGGTATTAGAAGAAAAAGAAAAGAAGGCATAGGAAAAGGTAGAGGAAAAGGAAAAAGGATTGATACCTATCACCCCTTTTGCGACACCTAGTTTTTTGGCAAGTGGATCCTAATCATTTACAACCAACTTAGAGGATATGGATGTAACGGATCTAATGCAGTGGTTAGTACATGCTTTTTCTAAAGAAAATGATAAATCAAAGATGAAGACTGATAAGACTGCAAAGACAATCCAATGAGAAACACAAGTGTTGAGTAAGATTGTGATTAATCCTTCGGTAGATATTGAAGACCCTATAACTAATCTAGATAATGTTCTAAGTACTATATATTTTTTTTTGATACATTAGAAAAAGAAACAAGAATAAAAGTAGTTGAATATTTTAAAAAGTTAAGGATTAAAGATACTCTTGGTGGGATCAAGAGTGATCTTAATACATTGATTTCTACTGAAAGATAAATCAAATCGTGTCTTAAGAATGGACAAGACTTATATAGACTCTGCATGACTTTTCTTAAGCATGTAAAGAGTATATCAGATATTATAGCTTAGGATGAAGAGGCTTTGGGAAACCTCTCTAAGGATCTTGAAAATAAGAAGATTTTGGACATAAATAAAGAATAAAATAGGATCATGGATAAAATCCATACCTTACAGTTTGAATAGGCTAGAGTTTAGAGAAGGTTCATAGAATTAAGGAACTTTTTGACTCAAAACATCAGTGTCTAGGAGAGTACCAATGAGGATCTTCATCTTGGCCTCAAAAATTTTCAAGGATTAGTACCAATTGATGTAGAGGAAGCAGGCAAAGCCGCATTTTGTCTCAATGGAATGATTCAGGGAGCAAAGGCAATCAAAGCAGCTTGGGATGCTGACATGCAAATTTTGAAGACAAACTACACAGATGTACTGGAGATAGTTAAGTTTTAATTTTGTGTACTCCAATTTTGTTGCATTGGTAACTCATTTTGACATTTTGGCACCCTTTTCCATTGATGTTAAAGGGGAGAGATAGAAGAAAAAATGCAAAAATTAATGTGAGAAAGAGAGAAAGTATGTGTAAAATGAAAATATAGAAAATATAAATAAAGGAAAGTTTTGTTTGAAGCCTATGTGTTGAAATTTTATGTGTTGCATTTCTGTCAGTATATTTCCTTTTACATTTTTGCCTTGATGGTGCACTTAGTCATTTTTTCATGAAGTGTTTCCATCAATGCTAAAGGGGGATATTGTTGGCAAGTGGTCAACACATGCAAACATATGCACATGTATGCACATGCACACATATGGAATGTTGTCATTTATGGAAACATTTATCAGTTTTATGGCTGCACATATTAGATATGATGAATATGTTTTAATGTATTTGTTGAATGGAAAAATGCCTAAGTCCATAGACTATTCCAATAACCCAATCTAACAGTGAAGATTAGCAAGCTTTAAAGAAGTTGTATTAAGGCTTGTGATCTTAAGGACATACTTATAGGATACTAAGGAACACATGTGTCAGGTCACACGTATTAGTATTGAAGGATCAAAGATATTTTTTCAGTTCATTGGATGCAAAGATAGTAAACAAAGCTTAACATGTTAGCAATCATTGAGAATGACCTTGTGAGTGTTTGGAAATATTATTTTGGATGCTATATTGGATTTGAGCCCGACCAAGGATGATAATAAATTACACAATTGTGCTTGAATCAATATGATGTTTAGCTAGAGTAATGCCATCTAGCTTTTGTAATTATACCTCTAATAGGATATAAGTATACATACACCTTTGTAAAAGTGTGTGATGATGGACAATGATGATATGGATGGATGTTAGATCCAAATTGTGAAGACATGTAAAAGGTTGCGCAAAGATCAAGAGGATTTCTTCTAGGAATACTTTGTTAACTCTTTGTACTCGAGACATCAGATTTTTTGTAAGTGTTGTTATACCTATTGTACACCCCTAATAGGGTTTGTTTTCCTTTAACATCACTAGGACCTTTAATAGGGTTGATTCCTAAATAGGGATCTAATTGTATAGATTTCCTAACATGGATTTTCCTATATTGTATTAATCAGCTCCTAATAGGGCTAGAACTCCTAACAGGGTTTGAAGATTCATACACTTTTGTGGGTACCATCCCCAACAAGGTTTTCCCTTGGCCAATGTTTCCTCAAAAACAATTATTGTGTTATGATTTCTCCCATGTTTATCTTTGTCGCATGGTTATTCATTTTCTGTGATATCTTTATCTGTGGGTTAAAGAATTTAAAGAATTTTATTAAGTATTGTAACATTGATTCACCCCCCTCTCAGTGTTACCAAAACTAACAAGGTTAAGGTCCTTTAGTTTTGAGCACCACTCATCCCTTGCCACTTCCTTAGCAATAATGGCCAGTACTGTGAATGAGGTTACAACATGGCGTTCATGGAGGGATAGATGTTGTGCATTTTATGCCGACGAATTTTCATATCATCAAGTGAAAAAAAGAGGATACTTAAAGAAGAAATATGTGCTCTTTTCAATGATCCTATTAGTAGAAACTCTTAAGAAGTTACTATGAATTGGTTTCCCATACATTGGTGTGTTCATAATAGGATGAGAGATGCATTTTTGGATAGGTGTTATATGGTCTTTGACCAAGAACCCAAATTACTTTGACATCTAGCAGTTCCAGGGTAGAGGGAGATACTCTGTGCAGGATATAGCTGGGGCCAATAGCATTGTAGAGCCAC
>BSBK01013837.1:0-100673 GCA_027943335.1 Chamaecyparis obtusa | reverse complement strand
ATATATATATATATATATATATATATATATATATATAATATATATATATATATATCATATATATGATATACATATATATATATATATACAGATATATATATATATACATACATATATATATATATATATATACATACATACATACATACATACATACATACATACATACATATATATATATATATATATATATATTTAGGTGGCCCCAAATTCACCAGGCATTTTACGGATGCGTGTCGCAATCTGATGGATTTTTGCCAACTTTATTAATCATAACAAGGTATTGGATGACCCATAATCACCTAGGAAATAACCTAAGATGTGTTATAATTATGCAGACTTCGGCAAATATTTGGAGACCTAATACCTCCTGCCCAATTCGCCAAAAAAGGATTAGTATAAATACATTCATAGATCATTTTTATTGTACACAATTTGGATCGGTTCAATTTGATCAATAGAGAAGTTCAGAATGTTGAGTCTTGACTGCTTTGGCGAGTCATGACTGCAATTGAATTTGAGGCAAAGATAAGTGATTATTATTCTGTGACTATGTAAAGTTGAGTTCATTCTTATTTAGTGGGGACTAGTTAGTGAACAGTGGTGACCTCAAACATGATTTAAGGGTCAATGAATCATATTTATATATATTATAGTTCTATTGTCACTTCTTCAACAAGTAATATTTTTTCTTTCACTGGTAGGCTAGTAACCTTTTATTTCTTAGAAGAATTGAGATGTCGAACAAGAATAAGGGTAAGGCTCCAGCATATGGGGAAAGCCAAGAGAGGCTAGAAAAATGTAGAACCTTATCATCGTACTTTATTCATGGTGTTAGAAATGTTTCTGGCCAAAATCAGGAAGCTACTTCATCACAAGAAGATTTTCAAGATTCACAACCTGAACCTACATGACATATTGAAGAAGTCAACGAACCTAATATCTTAGATCATGATGAACTTGAAGAATATTTTCATTAAATACCCAGAGTAGACATAATGATATAATCGGCTTGGACGAGACTGAGAATGTCAGAGAAGATGATGGTGTAGGGAAGAAGAAAAGAAAATACAAATCAAAGAATGATAGGATGTGGGATCTGTCAAGGAATTTTCAAGTAGAATGGGTGTCAAAGTATCCATTCATTGAACCCAGTGGACAATCCAATTGAAGGGGAGCCTCCAATAGAATGCAGATGTAAGATTTGCAGCTAGATAAATAAGGAAAAGAGGTTGCGGCTAAAAATTGACACCATAGAGAAGCATATGGGTAAAGTTTATGAAAATAAAACCATAGATGGAGTTAAAAAATTAGTGATAAGATGGAAAACAAAGGAGGAATCTCAGCATGTTAGGAATGCAAAATTATATGAATTTTAGCATAATATAAAGACGAAGCCTGGTGAAGTTAAATGCTCTATTGAGCTTGTTTTGGAAAAGCATTGGAAGTAGAATTAATGGGAAAAGTTGTTCAGTTCAGTGTTGTGTTTAATATTTTGAGAAAAGGGCATCCTATGACAAACTACCCATCATTGAGTGCTTTATTACACTTTCTAAAAGTTTGTAACTATCCTAACAATCACTGGTCAGTAAACAGTGGATGGGAATGGGCAAGTTGTCTTGCCGAGGTTGAAAAAGAGGATCTGAAGGAAAAAATTAAAGAGTCAAATTTTATTGCATTGTCTTTAGACAAGGTTATAGCAGTAGAAAATACTTCCTAGGTATGCATGCATGTTTATATTGTACACAATTTTTTTCACCAACCTCATCTACTAACTGTTGCTAAAATGAAAGATAATGTGACAGCGAAAATTTTCTTTTGAACTAGTAAAGAGTTCTCTAATTGAATATGGACCTATATAAATGACATGATGATTTCCAAAAAGCTAGTGTGTGTTGGAGCAGATGGAGCTTCAGTAATGCAAGGCCACGAGGGTGGTCTTTTCATAAAGATACAATCTTCTTGTGCACCCTACATTACTCCCATTCACTAAATGGCCTACAAAATGAATCTAGCTTTTGAAGTTGTCAGCAAGGATGCTCCAATACAAAAAATTGAAGTTTTAATCAAAGAGCTCTACCAATACTTATGTCAAACTCTGAAATGATTGAGGGAATTTCAACACTTTGCCGAAGGAATAACTGGCAAGAACAAGCTTCTTAAGGATAATGATACCAGATGGATCTCTTTGGATGGACCAGCACATCGAGTTTTTTCAAAATATCAATCGTTACTTGGTCTAATGAACTCAAGTCATGATGAAGTAGGGAAACCAAAATTTCCTACGCTATTGGCAATGTTAAGTAATGTAGAGACACTCTTAACATTAGCAGGTCTTCTCCCCATGCTTGAGGAAATGAGAAATATAATGAAAAAGGCCCAGCAAAGAGCTATGTATATTGTAGAATATGATGCGCTACATAAATTGACATGTGTGATGCTCGATAATCTCTATCGATTATGTGTCAATGATGTAAAATTTGTCAGTTGACTAAAAATCATAGATTTGGACAATCCTGATAACTTTTTAAAAATTAGTGCAAATAGGGAGTTATGTGTAGAAGTTCACGCAGTTGAGATACCAATGCACTACTTTTCCAAGATCGAGTCCAAGGAACTAGGAAAGAACCCCAGGAGGTGAGTATCAAGTATTAAAAGGGAAGAATTTACCAAGATCATTGAGTCTGTAATAGCCTCTATGAAGCACATTTCCTTTGATCTTTCCACACAGATTAGAGCAAGATTCCCTCCAGTCAAACTACTTGAATCCATGGCTATTGTGTTTCCTTGATATTGGAGTCTGAACAGTCCGAAAGATTTTTAAACTAAGCTACTAACTTTGATAGATCATTTCTGCAAAACCAAAGAGTTAAATGGAGTAACTCTAAATGGAATTTTAGATACAAATCATTTGAGAGAGCAATCAGGTCATTTTTCACTGACAATGAGGGAATAATATAATATTATGCAGAACCCTCGTGAAGATGGATTGATATCAAGGCTTTGGAAAAATCTAGCTGAGAACGAAATGTTGATTGATTCAATATCAAAATATTTTAAGCTTGTTGATTTATGCCTGAACATGATATTGGGGTCGGTGGAGGATGAGAGATTTTTTAGTGCTTTGGGATTCCTAAAGTCAAAGCTAAGAAACAAACTAGACAAGAATCTGGAAAATTGCTTGAGGCTCTATATATCCAGGTATGAAGTCAATACTTTTCCTTACAAAAGGGCACTGAAATTATGGAGGAAGAAATGTCAGAGAAGAGGGTTGGGAAACATTTCAAACCAAAGTGGGACTAGGAGTGGGAATGCCAGATACAATGATGTCATTGACTCATGTACTGGTATTGGTACTACTGTGTATGGTTGAATGTGGACCTCTAATCCAACTACACACGCAACATAGTCATTACTCACACAATCGAATTATGAAAGAGAGTATTGATTACTCAATTCAAAATCCATGGTGAAGCAGCCTGTTGCCTCCTATGTAGACGGGGTGTTTGATTACTCTCAGAATGAGAGCCCAACAACCATTAGACTAGTACTACAATGGAGGATTTTCAAAAGCTATAATGATGAGAAAAATGAGACTAAGCTAAGAATGAAGATGCAAAATGTAAGCTAAGAATGAAAATTATAGATTAATCTAAGAGCTTGGAAGTAAACATGAAATGCAGATTTAATCTAAAGAACTTGAAAGAAATATGAAGATTAAACTAAGAGCAAATAAGTAAACTAATTATAATGAATATGCAATATTAAACTAAGATGAGAAAAATTACACTAATATGCAATAAAAGATTTGAATTAATTGAGACAAAAAAGCACTCCAGTTTAATTACTCTCAAAATTGCCCTCTTGAATGAAGAAATGAGGTTCATTAAATAGATAAGCCTGGAAAGAGAATGAAGAGGTTCTTGATTTGAAACTCTTGACTCTTCATTCCCAATTGAGACAAAAAAGCATGATTACTTAATTAAAAGAATGGAAATTGCCACACAGGGTGGCCTTTCGAATATTGTGAATTATTAATTCAAATAGGAGTGTCCATTCGAATAATCAAGTAATAATTAATTCCTTTTTATGTATATTAGCCAAATGGGGTGGGTTTAATTTAATTTAAAGCACTTAGACTTTAGAATTAAATTAATTTATCATAGGGGTAATTTATCTAATAAAAGTCGAAGACTTTAGGAATTAATTTTAATATTTGATTAATGCAATTTAGGGTTTCTTCAATTGACATCAAGTTGAATTAAGTCAGGTAGGAAGAGAAAATTGCCTAGCAAAGTAGGACTTTGAAGATGTAAAATTGATGAAAATGCACCAAAATTGATTGAATTTATTAGGTGCCAATTTTGGGGTATTACATTTGCCCCTCTTTGAATTGATGTGCGAACAGCGTGTTGATTCAAAGAATAGTCTGAAGTGACAGATGACAAGAAATTTGGAAGTCTAGGTTAGGTTGCCCAGACACCAAACAGATCAAAGCATGATTCTCTGAAGTCTAAGTTAGATTGCGAAGAAAATAGTCTTGAGAGAACCAGAATCAGGGTTAGATTGCCCTAATACCAATTAATGAAGATGCAGATTTAGGATTGTCTCCAGAATCAAGGTTAGATTGCCCCAATACGAAGCCTAGCCCTTTGAGACCTAGGTTAGATTGCCCAGATAACGGTCCAAAAGAGATTTCAAGAGCCATCTCCAGAATGAATCTTGACTCCTAGGAATTAGGGTTAGATTTCCCTAATACCTAAAGGATTTCGAGAACCATCTCCAGAACGAAGCTTGATTCCTGAGGATTTGAGTTAGATTGGTCATATACCTGAAAGATAGATGACTAGATAGCAACATGTGAGGCACGAAGATGCCCCTAGCAATGAGAACTGATGATTCAAATCAGACTGATTCAAGAATTGATTCGATGAGATTCAAATGATGCAATCATCCTGCCCCCTCGGGAGAAAAATTGAAAGATGACATAGCATAAGGATGATTAACAACAAGAGGTTGTAGATTAGAAATGATCAGACTAGATTTGAGAAGCTGTAGAAACAAATCGGAGCAATACTGCTGACCAAGTTTGATCATGGTTGACCATGGTTGACTAAATTTCACTAGATTTGACCTTGATGAAAAGAGAAAAGATCTTAAGAACATGATGCAAAGATGAGGGTATGGCAGGAAGATGACACTAGAAGGCTGACTGCACAAGCGTCCGATCCCAAAAGGGTCCCAAAATTTAAAACGCGATTTTGAGCCATCTAGAGATGTCAGATTTCAATTTTGATCCCGAAAAATTGTGCAATCATGATGAAACTGGCATGAAAGATGAGAACCTTCGATGAATAGAAAGCAATCAAGAGAGCACCAAGATATCATCCCAAATGCAAGCTTAACATGAACATGCAAGCCTATGCTAAATGCAAGCCTAGAATGAACGGATGTAATTCCTAAGACTTGGTTGTTGGACTCATCGTATTTTCATCATCGAGTTCATTTAGGCATGGGATGATCGCAAGATGCCATAAAATCCTCACTAACATTGCAATTATGAGAATATGAATATGACATAAGTCTTAAATTTGTCAGAATGAGATGTAAGCATTAAGGCACAAGAAGCCAAAATAACCTGAACACCTATTCCTTTTGATTTAGCTAGTTAACATAAGCATCAAAGCACAATTACTAGAATGACCTAAATTTTTCTTGTGAACAAACACACCAAACACATGAGAGTTCCTTCTTTTGCCAAAGATTGCTCGCAGTGACCCTTACGTTCACTTAGTAGGATGAGCATTAGCAATTTTACTTGTAGCAGAAAGAAGTCACTCAAAATAGATAAGGAGAAGAGCCAACCTCAC
The DNA here is from genome assembly GCA_027943335.1 of Chamaecyparis obtusa. Classification (NCBI taxonomy): domain Eukaryota; kingdom Viridiplantae; phylum Streptophyta; class Pinopsida; order Cupressales; family Cupressaceae; genus Chamaecyparis; species Chamaecyparis obtusa. The sequence goes on along the minus strand of BSBK01013837.1, from coordinate 94,803 downwards.
CAAAGCATCCATATAAAAGGATTCGAGGTACGCATGGCCATCCAATATGAGATGAAGGCTCTTACAGATGGACACCCCTCTTAGATAGATTCTTTGGATCATTGGAACTAAACTAGCAAACAGAAGGCAAAGAAAAGATCATGCCCCCAGTCTTCGCATTTCTCAGTCAAAAAAGATGTCTTAGATTCGCTCGAGGGGAAATGATAAAGCAAAAAAACAACAAGTAAAGGAAAAGCTCAGCATGCTTCAAAGGAACACAAAGTCAGTTTTAGTTTCAGTTTATGTTTGTGTTCAAGCGGATTGAAGTTGAATCGGAAGCAAACAACGTTCGAAGTCTCAACGGGATAGCAACAATAGGAAAATGTAGTGAGAATCACTGGTGACCATCACAAGAGATGAAGTCTTAAGAAGATATCAGAGTGTGAACCAAGTATCAACAGGTGAACATAGTGAGAACCACTAGTGACCGATACAAGGAAGATTCTTGAAAGAGAGAATAAAGCATGAGTGAAACATCAGCAGGAAGACGTAGTGAGAACCACTGGTGACTGATGTAAGGAAGAGATCCCAAAAGAGAGGGGTTTGAATGAGAGCTAAGTATCAGTAGGCAGGCACAGTGAGAACTAGTGGTGACTGATACACAAGAGATCCTCAAGGAGAGAGATCTCAAAAGTAGCTAGGCATCAGCAGGCAGACACAGCGAGAACCGCTGGTGATCGATGCACAAAAAAAACTTTTGAAAGTGATAGGGAAATGCCCCCTAGACTAGGAAGATGCCCCCAAGCATGAACCAGTTCCAATCCATGAAGAGTCGAGGAAAATCTTGAAGACAACTGAAAGAAAGTGCATGAGCTAGCAAACTAAAGTAGGAAATGAACTAAAAGTAGGAAACAAACTAAAGAAGGAAAGTGGGAAAGAAGACTAAAGCAAAAAACTAAAGCCAAGTGATGCTGAGATGAGATGTAGCTTCAAGAAACAAGAGGTGCCTATTTACCAAGTTTTCACCATCTTGGTAGAGATTCTATTTTTGCTACCATGACACCTGTTTACCAGGTTTTCATCAATGGCACATTTTTCTTCTTTTCAATTTTTTTGTACTTTCTTTTTTTTCTTTTTTTTTTTGTATTTTTGATCTTTTGACTTTTTTCTATTTTTCTATTTTTCTATTTTTTTTATTATTATCAAGGTGCCTATTTATTAGGTTTTCACCAAGATAATAGATACATCAAAGTGCCTATTTACCAGGTTTTCACTAAGATGATCATTTTTTCAGGACATTTTACAATTTTTAGGATTTTTTGCAATATATCATTTTTAGGATTTTTTCAGGACCAATAAGTATGTACATGAGCATACAGAAAATGCCTTATTTGTAGAATTTCTTCAAGTGAAGAGCGTTGATTAGCTCCTTGATTTGTTCTCCTTCTGTAGGAATCTCTGAGAACACAGTATCTTGTAGTAGTAGTCAGCTGAGAAGTTGTAGAATTAGAACCAGTAGTATCCAACTATTGAGAGATCCAAGGTCAAGGAAGGATCACCTAAGTGAGACCCATAAATATCCTCATGGACACATCTTAACTCTCTGTCAGATTTCCCATGCTCTAAATGCTTAGGGAGAGTAAGTTCTAGATTTCTCTTAATCACATCATTAGAGATGAGGAGATGTTGATATGCACTTTGGGAAAAGGCAAGATGGGGTGAAGAGGGTAAAACATGAGAGGCAAGGGTGATGGAATGGAGGGAAGTATGAGAATTTTGGAAGCTTGAATGGAAACTTTGATTTTCCTTTTGGAATCCACATAGATTTTGATTTTTTTCTCTTTTCTTCTTTATGTTGAGGTGCTTTTGATGACAATGCCTATAAGATGGATTTTGAGATCCATTTTTTATTTTATTTTTTGGCTTTTGATTGTCTTCTTCTTTTTTAGGACCTTTGTGGTCTTTTGAGCACCTCTATTTCTTTTCTTTCTTTGTAGTCACATGTCGATTAGATGGGACATGGTGACCTTGAGATATAAATGGATTCTCCTTATTTTTGTTTTTATGTTGCACATCCAAGTTACTTCCAAAAGACTCAGGAATGGTGGATGAAAGAGGCTTATATGACTAGTTTAGGTGGAGAGGTGGAAATGGAAGTGGGTGAGCCACTTATCCTATGGAGAAAGGGGGAAGAGAATTCAATGGGATGGGCTTGAGTGCAAACATATCAGCATCATCCTCATCATTTATGAGTGAATCAGATAGATCAAGAAAATCATCTTCCATAGAATGTCATCGATTGTGAGTTGTCTTAGAAGAGTCAAATAAGTTTGGAGAAATATTATGTGAGCCTAACTAAGATGACCTTTTCCAATAATTAGGTCCCCTTTTAGGTGGCAAGAGCACACGAAGATTCCATGAAACTGTAATAGGATGGGGTCTTACATACCCATGATTTGCTGGTGCGGTAGAAGTATAACTTGGAGTAGATGGCCTAGGAGCCATAGGAATGATCTCCATAGGAGGGTGGAAAGGATCATCATCAGTTTCTTGATCTGGAGGATTAGAACTTCCTCCTCTTTCAGAGTTGGTAGGACCAGCATCTTTGTGTACAACATCAATTGGTATTTTTGTAGTAGCATCTGATAAGGAGTCCCATTCATATTTCTTTGAGTTCATTTCATCATGGCAACATTGTTTGATGTAATCAGCTAGATATATAGTAAGTGGCAAATCCTCTTTATCACTGTCATCTATCACAGGAAGTGCTTCTTCAACAGCATGATCTTTCTCCATAGTAGAAGTGGAGTAATTGAGAATAGGCATACCCTGAGGCATACTCAAGATAAGGTAGACATCAGCTAGTTGTCCCCATTCAGTATGTGTACTATTAGAGTCAACAGTAGTAGGAGTATGTTTAGTAAAGTGGATAGAATCCTCTTGGCGAGGACTAGGATCATGTTCTTGAGGCACTTGAGAAGGTAGATAAGACTCCCCCTGGTAGTTTGAATCAAGATTTTGAATATTCAAGAGCATTTCATGTGTCATAGGCTAGATCTTTGTGTCTTCATTATCTGAATCTGTGTATGAGTGAAAGCTGCAGCAAGGTTGGTCAAGCTCATGGCCCTGATAGCCAATACCAAATCTATCTTCAGAGGGTTCTTCATAGGAATATGGAGATGGAGGAAGAGCTGTTAGTGACAAGATGGACTCCATCTGATATTCCCCCATGCCAATATCTTTGATCTATAGGGTCTTTTCTATCTCTTTGAGTTTAGCATTATAAAATTCTAAAAATTCCCCGTTGGTCGGAGCAAGGCTATCACCAGATTCTAGGAGCATATTGCAAGTGAGCAGGGGAGCATTATGGCTCAAGGAATGATCACCTTCTTTAGAGAAAGGCAAGTGATGAGGTGAGGTCAAATGACCCACCATAGATTGAAACTGATCGAGATCGGGACATTTGTCTCAGTGAGGGCTTTATCCATAGGTAGTTTTGGTCTGGATGTCGAAGGCTCAGGACCTTTGAGAACAATCTTCACATAGGATCGATTGATAGCATTCACACAAGCTGGAGATGGTGTGGGGTTACAAGAGGGAGGTGTAGGGCCTTGCAAGACAAATGGAGCTTTGGGTTTAGGAACATCCTCGCTCCCCAGAGCAATGATCATGTCATAGTATTCAACATCAATAGGTTCAATCTCATTGGTGACAATGTCACTGACCACATCATTCATACCTTTAGACTCGGATAGGAGTCTTTAAATTCTCGATGATCTGAATTCCTATTATGGTTCTACACCAAAGTCCTATAAACCACATTAAGAGGTTCTCCCAAGGAAGTGGAGTCATGCTTGGGTTGAGAGATCCAAGGTTTGTTTCTAGTGAAGCTTGAAGGTGGTTGAGTTTTCATCATAGCCTTCTCAATGGCTTTGATCATTTGTATGCTAGAGCTGAGATTAAAGACAAACTTTGAGGGTTTTGGCCTCACATTGTCAACAACCTCGTCATTCATAACATCTATGTTTCTATTGATATTCTTATCCTTATCCCTGTTCAAGGGAGAAGGTCATTACTTGTTGTCTTTGTTCAAATTCAATCCTCCCTTCTTGACCATAAATGCTTCTATCCTCACAGCTCACCTAATCATATTGTCAAAAGTGAGGGGACCTTGCAATCGTACTTGGTATCCAAAATCTAGGACAAGATTGTCTAAGAAGATATCAAGCTTTTCAAACTCAAGTAATTTACATGGATACTTTGTGCAAAATTGTCTCCATCTCTTGAGAAATGTTAGGAAAGGTTCCCCTTGTCTCTGTTTCAAATCACATGTTGACCGAATGTTGAATATTGTGGGATTGATCATAATGCTTGTCATTTCGAGACATGACCTTGGTCATTCTGAGATTGCTCATGACTTTTGTTGAATTTACCTCCCCCTGGGAAGTGGAATGGATCTCCCATCTTGTTGGTAGTATTCTAAGAGATCATGAAAATAAGATCGGAAGAGTCGATAGGTTCAAAAGGATCAATAGGTTCGATTCTAGAAAGTGGCGCTTTAGAGTCTTGCTGGTCCTGAAATAATGGGTTATAATATTCTTGAAATAATAAGTCAGATTGTATTTGAAATAATGGATTATAATACTCTTGGAATGAGGAGGAATGTGAGGATCCCTCACAACACTCAGATTGCGCAACAGGTTTGAAATGACCTCTTCCTTGATTACGAGGCTTACCCCCACCTTGTCTAGTATTCTGAATGGGATAAGTCTTGCCACTTCTAGTTGTGATAGTCATAAATGAAGATGTGACGAGAGAGGACTTGTGATAATACTAGACTCTATCTCTAAGAACAACGCAAAGGAGATAAAGGCTAGAACAGCCAAGATACGAGATGGACCTGGTACAAATTGTCAAAAGAGGTGGCTAGAATAGCTAAGATAAGACTATCACAACATGAGATACAAAAAGGCATAAAGAGATAAGGTAAACCAATGAGAGACAACGTGAATCAAAGAAAAGATTGATCGATTCCCAACTCGAGACAACCAATTTCTGATAATGAACGACAGGAAAACAAACCTCAAACAAAAAGTAGATCAGATAAAAAGTCAAATAGTCAATAAGAAATAGGTCTCTATTTTTTAAAACTGGGCTATAGTTTTGCACGAGAGAATACCAGGTCGCATGAGAGAACACCAAGTTTTGCATGAAAGAGCAAAGTCTCGCGTGAGAAAGTGCTCTGAAAAAGTGAAACTTCACGCGGGAAAGATCCAAAGTCTAATAGTTTGACACATTTTTCAAGGTAAAAAGTTGAATTCTGAGATACAGCCTAAATTGATGTCTGACAGAAAATCCAGTTTCCAAACAAGTTTGAAGAACAGTTTAGTCAACAATCTCATTTTGAGGTTTCAAGCATTCATTTAAAGACACAAAGGTTTAAATCAAGCAGTTGTGATACAAGAAGTAGTCATTAACAAACCTATCAAGGATAAAGCAACTTGATAGCATCAGGGGATTCCTTGTTTAATAATGATTGGACAATGTTTAAGACTCAATAACAAACACATAGCTTAGTCCTACAAAAAAAATGGTGAGAAGACAAAACCTTTTCCCCATTGCTTATGCGCATACGTGCACCTCACATAGCCATGTCACCCCCTAGAGGGCACCCATGTTTTTGGTATTTCCAAGGACTCAATAGTATACTTTCAAAGGTTACCCTTGTGGCAGGGGCCAGTGTCATATACCACCTTCAAGCATCCAGGTGTATGCCTATGATGGGAATCTACGGGAGAGATTCTTCCCCCTCCTTGCGCAAAGATTATGACTCCTTTCAAAGGTGAACCGGGTAGGCCACTAGCTAAGGAAAGTTTTTAATAGGCTTCTATTCATGCTAACCTTTAGTGCCCCTGATACAGGGTTGAGGCCTCGTAGCCACACCAACACCCAAAATTCATACACCCCCACAAGCAGGGCTAGGAGTGGCTCCGCTTCGTATAACAGACAGATCCTTCTCAAGATGATAGTCAAAATCTTGAGAAGGAAGCTAACATGGTTTTGGAGTCTTTAGAATCAACAAAATGTTCTTTATTAGAGTGAGGTGGAAGCACCAGCGAAAGGTGCGTACTCACTTGGGTCGTTCCCGGAGGTTCAACTTTCGGTAGGCCCTCTAAAGGTGACACAACTTGTCTTAGATCTGAGGGTTTGATTTTCTATTTCTCTCAAAGAGAGAAGAGCATACTTCTTTACCTCATCACTTCACCCAAACACATCAAGAAGATTCATCGCCAAGTTAGCTTCACTCCACCACATCTACAATCCAACTACACATGCAACATAGTCATTACTCACACAATCGAATTACAAAAGAGATTATTGATTACTCAATTCAAAATCCATGGTGAAGTGGCCTATTACCTCCTATGTAGATGGGGTGTTTGATTACTCTCAGAACGAGAGCCCAACAACCATTAGACTAGTACTACAATGGAGGATTTTCAAAAGCTATAATGATGAGCAAAATGAGACTAAGCTAAGAATGAAGATGCAAAATGTAAGATAAGAATGAAAATTGCAGATTAATCTAAGAGCTTGGAAGTAAACATGAAATGCAGATTTAATCTAAAGAACTTGAAAGAAATATGAAGATTAAAATAAGAGCAAATAAGTAAACTAATTATAATGAATATGCAATATTAAACTAAGATGAGAAAAATTACACTAATATGCAATAAAAGCTTTGAATTAATTGAGACAAAAAAGTGCTATAGTTTAATTACTCTCAAAATTGCCCTCTTGAATGAAGAAATGAGGTTCATTAAATAGACAAGCCTAGGAAGAGAATGAAGAGGTTCTTGATTTGAAACTCCTGAGTCTTCATTCCCAATTGAGACAAAAAAGCATGAATTACTTAATTAAAAGAATGGAAATTGCCACACAGGGTGGCCTTTCAAATATTGTGAATTATTAATTCAAATAGGAGTGTCCATTTGAATAATCAAGTAATAATTAATTCCTTTTTATGTATATTAGCCAAATGGGGTGGGTTTAATTTAATTTAAAGCACTTAGGACTTTAGAATTAAATTAATTTATCATAAGGGTAATTTATCTAATAAAAGTCGAAGACTTTAGGAATTAATTTTAATATTTGATTAATGCAATTTAGGGTTTTTGCAATTGACATTAAATCAAATTAAGTCAGGTAGGAGAGAGAAAATTGCCTAGCAAAGTAGGACTTTGAAGATGTAAAATTGATGAAAATGCACCAAAATTGATTGAATTTATTAGGTGCCAATTTTGGGGTATTACAACTACTACCAGTGAAGATCAGTTAAGCAGAGGTATGCAGAGTGAAGAAAACATATCGAAGAACCAAGGAAGCTATGAAGTTGATGGCGATGAATCTAATGATCTCAATAATGATATGATTTGGCAGCTTGAAATTGAACTGTTGTAGAAGTAGCAAGTCCTAGGTATTTATTAAACTTTTTCTTGAAGTCTACTGTCAGTTTCTGTATCTCATCATCAATCATGCATAATAGCATATTCCAATGTCAAAAACATGAATGTGGTTGATAATGTCATCAAGATTCAAGATTCAATTCCACAATTAATAATGGTTTTCATTTGCATTATTCAGCTCATATGGTACAATTCTTGTAGATTTTTCATTATTTTTTTTGACAACATAGCAATTCATATGTTACAATTCTTAGAAATATTGATTCTCATTAATTTAATTACAAATGTAATAATTCATTCATTAATACTAGTAAGAACACAACTTTGTGATTCTCTTTACAAAAGTCAATGACTCAATACCCATTGGCAATTTGGCACATTGCCCAATTTCAATTTCATTATTCTAAGCCAATGACCCTGAATTCCCTTTTATAGAAACAAGGGAGCAACAACAGCTTCAGGTTGATTTTCCTAATGTGAAGTCTCAAAATCAAAATTAGTAAGACAACTACAAGTCTACAACATCTCTACAACTGTAGTTATATATTTATGCATTTGACAGTCTATTTTAGTAAATTAGCATTGGCAATAGCATCTGCAAGACTGTAACATTGATCCTGATTCCTGTTCAAAAAAACAAAGTTCAAACTTGTTACTTTAAACTCAATTCTAGTATTTAGGATAATATCAAAGATATATACTAAAGATATAGAGATGATTGAAACTGAAAGTACTTTCACATACTATGATTGATGAGATGAAGATGATTCTGTCAGTTTCTTTAGTATGCTCCATTCTTCGTCGGTTAGAAGGGCAAAATTTTTGATGTTATAGTAAATGACCTGCAACCTCGTCAGCCATCCATACTTGGAAGAGTGAGTTGAAAGCAATGTTCCTTCTATTACTGCATTCAAATTTGTCAATGTTTTGATGCAGTTTGTAATGCCTTCATGAGTTATGTCCTAAGGAAGCTTGCCTAAATCAGACGTCATTGTGTCCTCCAACTTTTTTTTGTAAGCTTCTCTTCCAACAAAACTTGTTGATGAGTAATCAGGACCAGGACTCAGCAAACCAAGAGATATCAATTTGGTTGTTTTACTATTCATCTTGGTGAGTTTTTGCCTGAATAAGGCAAGAGTTTTGTCTGCTTCTATTAGTTTCTGACACTTTTGAAAGATAGAGCTCACCTTTATTGTTGCACCAACATGGTCCTGAATTCCCTTGCTTTCCAAATGCCTGTCACTGTTTGTGTTGATTTCTTGCATAATCTGCTTTGCATTTTTCTATCTCTAACAAAAAAAATTGTTCTTCTCAATGTGCTCTTTCAGCTTCCCAAAAACATCTCTAAGACTTTCATTCATTTCAAACCTATCACACAACCTATCACCAGACATTTTTATTTTTCCCCAGAAGAATTTTTTTATTTTCTTGACTGTATTATTTACATGGTCATTCAAGTTGTTTTCATAATTTTTAATTGTATTATTTGCCTTCTTTAGGTCTTCTCTCATTTCTGAGAACTAGTGTTCACTATGTTGTTTTATTTTCTCTTCTTTCTCTTCCCACTATTTTGCTTTATCTTCCCATTGTTTTGTTTTTACCCTCTCATTCTCTAATTCTTTCTTTAAGTTATTGTTTGTTTGTCCCGCATTCTCCAAGTTTTTTTATAAACTTAATGAAGAGGCTTTTTCATCCTTAATTTTTTTTTCGCTCTATTCCAATTTTTCCCTCAGAGTTTTCAGTTCTGCATCCATATGTTCTTGTTGTCCAATTACTTCTTTAGAGGATGAATTTTTTATCCTTCTCTCTAATTCTTTGCACCTATTTTCTGTTGCTTTCTCATTTTCCTTTACATTTGCCAGGTCTGCCTTTAACTTATCTATTGTGCCTTGAAGCTTTCCTTTCTCTCTCTCCAACTTCATCACTGAACTATAGACCACTTGGTTGGTCATTTTCGACACATATATCTTGTCCATGTTTTTAATTTTGGATAAATCCATTTGGAGGGTGCTAACTTGAAATTGAGATGGATCTAATTGACTCTCTGGTGGATTGTTATCTCTAGTTGGGGGCATAAAAACCATGAATTCCATCATATCTTTATTTGGGTCATATGTGGGAAATAACCTATTGGATGTAGGTTCTGCATCACGAGCTGTAGCAACTGCTTCCATCTTCAATGTCTTACTATTTTGTCTATTCCTATTTTTTGATTGTTCATAGTTAGTTACAAAATTATTATAATGAAAATCATGGTTTTCTAACACAATTGAATGTTTGAATGGTGAAATAGTACTTTCACTGATGTATGAGCTTCCACCTATGTTGCCTATGGTTCTCCAAATTCCACCATGGGGATTACCAACACCCTATCCCATTACAAGTGGAGTTTGTGGATTGTTCTGAGGGTTTTGTCCTAAAGGTTGGGCAATTGTTGGACTCGCAGTCACCATTTCCATTGTTGTACTAATACTTGTCATAACCTTTTGCTTCTTTACACTGCCTTGATCTCTAGGAACCATTATTTTCAGGTCCACCTGGAATGTCCTTTTTGGACCACTAGTTGTAGTTGTACCCATGATATCCACACTTGTGGGAGTGGCAATTGATTCAAATTGAATCTGAGTGCTTGATTCAGACTAAATCTGAGTGCTTGGAACAGCTGGAACAAATGAAATTGACTGAGTTGATGAATATGGTGATTTAACTCCAAGTCCAAGGCCTGGTTTCTCACCATGTTTTGGTGGAGCTGGTGGGTCAGGTATAGACCAAAGCCCTTGTCCACTGGGACCTAGACCACCAAAACCTGGGTACCCCATTTTTTCTACAATATCTACCCCTTTGGTATATTGAATTTTTGTGGACATGTCAACTCCTCTACTAATTGAATATACTTCACTAGATGTGGGATTCACACTAGATATGGGATTCACATAATCCTGGTCATAGTCATCATCGTCGTCATGATATGCTTCAGCTGGATGCTTCTTATTCCATAATTCACTAAATATTGTATCCTCTTCCATGTCATAAATATCTGCAGAGGTCTTTGGCTCATTGAGATTCTTCCTCATTTCCCAAAAATCAAAAATTTTGGTTCAAGTCCAATTATCATCCATACATTCATTCATTATCTCTTTTGGAATAGATATTATTTGTGCAATGCCATTATTTGTGATGATAATTCCTGTATTGACATATTATTTTTAGCAGCATATTTCTCCATCTCTTTTTTGACCTCATCCCAGGACTCCATGTTTTTAAATTTTTCAATCAATGGCATACTTTCATGTTGACATTTTCTTGTAGAGTTCTCATTCTCTCTAAGATTTGTTCCAATTATGTTGAGTAAATCATACTACCAGTGACTGTCAACATCAAAGAGAAAAATTGAAAAAAGGCTTGTGCCACTTTGAATCCTCTTCTCTCAAATGTGAACCCTCCAAATGAGAAAGGTAAGGAAGGAAATATCATTTTCTTTTGCTGACCATTAAAGAGTACATATGTGCTCTCCATCTGTTGTACATATTCCAATGCAAATACCCTCTCTATTACATGTATTGGAAGTTTGTAGGGTTCTACCACTGAACCGTAAAACCTTAACACGGTGTACTCTTCCATTAAGTACCAGTCGGCCAATTGTATTTGACTTCTGAGTTGAATGCAATTTCTACAAGTAACAAAAAATCTAAGCATTGGAGTGCCTGTACTAATTTTATGGTACATTGGTTCCAAAAAGAAGTCTACAAAATTGTTGTAGTTCCTTCTGTTATCAATCATCCTTATCTGAGGTGTCCACTCATATATTGGATTTTGGCCCTGACTGCAAAGCTTGTTTGTCTGAAATATTGCATGATGCTTTGCTAAGAGAAGATAGCACAAGTATATTTGTGAATCTAAATGTCTTATGTGAACCTCTTTGAATCATTAGTAATTGATCTTTCATGCAATGAACAATGTACTCAATAAAACAATATTTTACTAGTTCTTTTTCAAAATGAATATGAAAAAGCATTTCAAGAATGTTGGTACCCACTTGCTTGTTACTATCCAATCCCAAACAAAATGCTATCAAAGAAATATTGTCAGTTCCCATGGCACAAAAATATCATAATCATAAGGAGGCTTACGATCTAGACTCACACTAGAACCGCTTGTTATTCCTCTGATATAAGAATCTCTCTGTGTTGCATCTAATTTTTCATAATTCTCTACTAGCTTTCCCAGGTCAATGTGCATGTTTGAGTTTTTTTTTTCAAACCCTAGGTTCAACAGACTGGAAAATTCACTCTTGGTTATGGACAAAATTTCCTCCTGAGTATTTTTATTCACAATTGCTTTTCTATTTTCATCATAATTTTTGGGGCAGACCATGACAATTTTTGGGCAAGGGAATACTTGAGGTAATGCCATGTGTGTCGACCCAACAACCCATGGTCCAATTTTATTTGTCGTTGCATTTATCATGGGGTTAAATGAATAAAATTTTGAACCCTTATTTGGATCGTTCCACTTGTTTTCAAGTGAAAATCTAATTTCCATTATTCCCTTATTTCCATGAATAATAGGATCATAAATATCCTGGAATAAATCAGTGAAACCTGGTGTTTTAAGTAGATTATGGAATTCTATTATCTGACTTGGCCTTTTACTCATTATCTTATTCTTGATATTTGTTTTTCCCATTATGGTAAGTTGGTAACCGGTATCACTAGTTACTCGTAGAAAAATTCAAATATTTATACACAGGTACAAGCCTACAATTTACAAGGGTGATTCAAAATTAAACCCTAACAGCCTAATTTTTTATATATAATATAAACAGTAAAGTTGTAAATCAAGAGATTTGAAAAATTTAAAATGCGGGATGTAGGTGTTCAGGATTTTAGTAGTTACCTATTACCCTTAGTTTCATTTTTTGTAGACTATGACTAGGAAGAGAGCTGAGAGACTTTGTTGCTTTCCTCGGACCTCAATCCTCAACCTAGAAATTTAGAATCTGTAAGCCCTTTCTAAATCTGCAGACTACTTATACTTATAAATGAAAAATTAGATTGGAAACTGGAAAGTAAAACTTAAAGTGTCAAAATTGTACAATCTATAGTCATCACACTTGTCACTGACCGTGTGAGTGGACATGCATCATGAATGTGGAATGGGTTTGCAAAAATGGGTTTTATTTTCCCTTTCGACTTGAAATGTAGCTTTGGTCGTTGATCTACAATCATCCAACGGTCATAATGTCAGTGTTAGTCACTATCTAGTGTGGTGGCCCCATGGGTCCCATTAACTCACCTAGTCACCTGATGGCTGACTCACCTCACGAGTCAAATGTGTCAGGTCATCATCAAATGACATTGTTGGTAGACCGTGCGAGACACCAAGTGGAATGTGTTACGTGTTTAGTGACATGTGTCATGATTCTAGAATGAGTTTGAAAAGATGGGGTTGTTTTTCCCTTTCATCCCAAAATACAACTTGGGTCATTGATCTACAATCATCCAATGGTCATAATGTCATTGTTAGTCACTATCTAGTGAGTAGTGTGGTGGCCATGTGGGTCCCATTAACTCACCTAGTCACCTGATGGTTGACTCACCTCACGAGTCAGACATGTCACGTCATCATCAAATGGCATTGTTGGTAGACCATGCAAGACTGCAAGTGGAATGTGTTACATGTTTAGTGACACATGTCATGATTCTGGAATGGGTTTGAAAAGATGGGGTTATTTTTCCCTTTCATCCTGAAGTCCATCGTACATCATCGATCTGTGCTCATCCAATGGTAGTTATTTGCAATGGACATTGTTAAATGTTATAATGTTATTTTTTCCTTTATAAATATTAATTAATAATGGATAATAAGTTAATAACATTTGAAGTTATTAATTGAATAGTAACAATTTTAGCCAATCAAATTCAAAATGCACTATTTTTTTAATAATATTACATTCTAATAAATTTCAGAGGTCAGAGTTAAGGTTAATGTTTAGAGATTACGAGATTTTTGTGGTCGCTGACTCGCTAGGTCTCCCAAACATGAGTTAAAGTAATATTTTTATTGATTATATAGTATACTTAAAGTTAAAATGATATTTTTTATTGATTATAAGTTTAACTTTGATAATTATAATCACATATAATTCTCATACCTTATAATTAGAAAACCATAAATTCTTTCTCTAACCTTATTAATTCATTTGTCCTTCAAATTGATTATATAGTATACTTAAAGTTAAAATGATATTTTTTATTGATTATAGCTTTAACGTTGATAATTATAATCACATATAATTCTCATACATTATAATTAGAAAACCATAAATTCTTTCTCTAACCTTATTAATTCATTTGTCCTTCAAAATTTTATAAATATTTCATATTAAATGTACGAGTGTGTGAATTTTGACAGGTAACATTACCCAAACTTAATGTCAATACTCAGTGATAACTGATAAGACATTTCTTTTATTAACTACAACTGTCTACATTATACAACTGTGATACATTTTAAATATTCGGATTTAAAAATAGAAATACCATCGGCATTGTTTGAACGTTTCCTTATTTCTACTGAAACATACTTACAAGTTGCATCATACATGTCTAATACACAGATAAAGCAACTAATTAAAATATTGCAATCACAATGACAGAGAAGACTAAGAACCATTTGTTGTACAAATTGAAATGAGCTCAAGCTTGCGCAATTTTCATTATTTTTTTTTGATAAAATTATAATTACATTGTCCACTTCCAGTACAAAGAGAAACCTACTATAACAAAAAAAAAAAAAAAAATGAGGTATGTTTTTATCAAAAAAAACCACTAGTAGTCCACTATTGATTTTTCCCTTCGGCTCCATCTAAGTAGAATTCTGCAGAGAGGATTAACTACAAGAATTCATCGAGCCACCCATATTGCCCTACCTGAGCCTCCACTTTGTCAAGCATAAACCACTTTCAGAGAAAATCCCTAGCAATCAGGACCCATTTCCTATGGCGCTTATACTGCCCAGCATTCAAGCCCAAAAGAAAATGTTGCATGGCCACATTCTGGCCTGGGAGGAGAAGCTTGGGTATTTCACTTTCCCAAGGGATCCCCACCCCTATTTCCATGAACATGAAAACATCAACGTTGTCCCCCAGGTATTCTTCTTTAAAAACCCTCCTCAGTAGCATTAACATGTCCACCTTCTCTCCTCTGAGGTTGACAAGAGATGCCAAAAAATGGGATGTAATGTCCGTGTTGACCCGGTGCCTATCTTCATTGTGCAGAACTCTCTGCCTAGCACCATTTTAACAGCCTCTATTACGAAAGGCCCACCCTCCTTACAAATTGATTCTAAGATTTCATCTGAAAAGGAACCTAGAAAGGCCTTCTGGGGCTCCTCAGATGTGCATCTAAGCCTAATTGGAGTGTCCATCTAAAACTTTAGAAACCTTAAAAACAAATTATTTGCAGAGTGCAATTGCAGACTAATGACCTAAACAAATAACTTATCTAGCAAAGATGATTCGAGGAATAAAGAAGCTAGATCATCTATAAATAGCCCTTGAATCTTTGATCATTACTTAGCAATAAATTATTCTGTCTTTAATTGTATTAAATCCATTGTCCTTAACATGCCTCTAAATCTTTCATGTAAATCTTTCCCCTAAATGCATGTGTGTGAGAAATTAAAATTTTGTCCTTAATCTTTCATACCTGGCAGTAAATCTTTCCCATAAATGAAAAAAATGTCAGATATCAATTATATCGTATATATGAATTTGGAAGTGATAAGTTAAAGAACGTCACTTGTTGCTAACTAGGCATTTATTTCTTACTGAGTTAAGAGGTTACAAGTTTCACTATAGTAATAGGACCATGATTATCGATACCAACATGTGTACACTGTAGTCTGTAGACAAGTTACCCTTATTTGATACATGTCAACATTCTGGTGACTTCCTCAACAACTTTGTTTCCTTCAATAAATTGGGGCCAAAATTAAACTTCAGCCATTGATTTTGGATCATCAAACGGTCTCAAATAATACATTTAACATTATAAAATAATGTATGTATGTTAGGTATGTTAGGTTAGGTTACGTATCCGTGTTATGTCCCATCTTTTAAAAATTGCCAATAAAATATATTTTTTGCCATAATTAACGAACGATTAGCCAATAAAATAAATAAATTTTCAAACAGTACATAAAATTCACCAATACAATTATTTTTTTACCCTTCAAAAGAATATCATTCGCCTCATATATTATAATTTTTTACTTCAAAAGAAAATTATTCGACAGCAATTTATGAAATTTTCATTTGGCGGGGAAAAAATTGCCAATAGAAACTATGAAAAATCATGGATTTGAAAAAAAAAATTGCCTGCATTAAAACAAATTCCCCCCTAAAATAATGTACGATTCGCCAGGATTTTACACTTTTTCCTAAAAGGGGGCTTCTTAAAGTTATTCCTGACAAGGATATACTCAAAAGAACTATCCTAATGTCTATGATCAAATATTACAATTAGAGTCACATAGTGATGAAGACTCAAATGAATGGGAATGGGACACATTGTCCAATGAATCATGTCAAGATAAAGGTATTGATGTCATTCATACTTACACTACTAGCAAAGGGAAGGAATCAATTACAGAATCAAGTCAAAATCAAGCTTCAAGCCCAAGCCAGGTGGTCTTATATAATGCACCAATTATAGAAATTGAAATAAATCAATGGGTAGGAGAACCCTACATACCATCATGGAGATCTGCTATGGAAGAATCTAACATTAGGTTTAACCCACAAGATTTTTATCCAATAGAAACCTTAGTAGATTCTAGTGAGGAGGATTTTGACCCTAGTTCTCTAGATCATCTCGAAGAGGCACATGTTATAGACTTAAGTGATACAATGTTCAAACCTTCCAACAAAGTCTTATCCTTAAACCCTATTGGATTAAACCAAAACATTGATCCTTTGACCCTCATTTACCTGAAATTAATTGAATGGGATTCCATCGAACCTACCATACTCCCAATATTTTTAAATGACAATTTGGTGTCCCAATACTTAAATACGGTTGAACCTTCTTCTACCATGGAATATCAGGAAGGGGCAGCAAAGGAAGGTATCCAAACTCCTAACTCTATAAAAAATTAAAAAAAATAAAAAGTGGAAAGAATCTAATGTTGAAAACCACATTGTGGCAGCATTAGATCAAAAAGAGAAAGAAATAAAGAATGATTCCAAAGGTGAAAACCCAATTGAGGCGCCTAAGGAAGGGAGTTTGGATACTTTACCCAAGCACTATGAGGAAAGATCTCCTATCTTGATTGAACCAACAAAAAAGGTGAACATAGGATCAGAATTAGAACCAAGGATCATACACTTAGTAGCATCTTTATCTAGTGAGGAAAGAAAAGAATTCATCAAATTTTTCAAGGAAAAGCAAATCAATTTTGCATGGTCTTATGATGATATGTCAAGATTAGATCCATATTTAATCATGCATCACTTAAACATAAAAGAAGGAGCAAGACCAGTCAAGAAAAAATTGAGAAAGATGCATCCACATATAGCTTTGCTTGTAAAAGTGGAGTTAGAAAAATTGCTAAAAGTTGGGTTTGTAAGAGCCATTGATTATTCCCAATGGATTTCAAACATAGTGTCAGTTTCAAAATATGACAAGTCCATCAGAATTTGCACAGATTTTAGGGATCTAAATCTCACATGCCCTAAGGATGACTTTCCATTACCAAGCATAGACGCCATAGTGGATCTAATAGCAAGACATTCCATGTTCTCTCTTATGGATGGTTTTAGTGGCTACAATCAAATAAAGATAGCACCCAAGGATCAAGACAAAATTGCATTTATATGAGCATGGGGAACATTTTGTTGGAATGTTATGCCCTCTGGTCTAAAGAATGTCGGGGCAACCTATAGAAGAGCCATGACAATAATATTTCATGATATGATGCATAATTTAATGAAGGACTATGTAGATGATATACTTGCAAAATCTCGTTCAAGAGATGAACATTTACCAATCCTAGAGAAAATCTTTGAAAGATTGGAACAATTTAAAGTAAGGCTAAATCTGAAAAAGTGTGTCTTTGGCGTTCAATCAGGAAAGCTGCTAGGGTACATTGTTTCAGCAAAAGGAATAGAGGTAGATCTAGCTAAAGTCAAAGCTACCATGGAAATGGAAGCACCTAGAAACATAAGTCAAATGAGATCTCTTCAAGGTGGGATCCAATCTATACGAAGGTTCATCTCTCAATTGGCAGAAAAGTGCCATAATTTTACTTAACTCCTTCATAAGGACATAATTTTCAAATGCGATGAAAAATGTGAAGAAGCCTCAACATGTTGAAGAAATATCTAATGAACCCTCCAACTCCGATGCCACCTATAAGAGGCAAGCCTTTGATTCTATACATTTCAACGACCGAGCATTCATTAGGGGCACTCTTGGCACAAGAAGATGAGTCAGGAAAAGAGAAGGCTATCTACTACATAAGTAGAACTTTGGTAAAATATGAGTTGAACTACACCTTCATCGAAAGAGAATGTTTGGCCATAGTTTTTGCTTCCCAAAAATTATGCCACTATATGTTATCCCACAAGATTAAACTCATTGCAAAGATAGATCCCTTAAAATATCTGCTTAGCAAAACAGCATTGAATGGAAGACTAGCCAAATGAGTCATGGTGCTAAGTGAATTCAACATAGAATATGTGGATCAAAAATCTATCAAGGGCCAAGTCATAGATGATTAGTTAGCATAATCACCATTACAATATGACCACCCAATACAAGTGGAATTTCCAGATTCTGAGATTGTGAATGTGGAAGCAAAAACATGGCAATTATATTTTGATGGTTCTTACACACAACATGGATCAGGAGAAGGCATAATTTTGATTACTCCTCAAGGATCTACAATTCCTAAATCATAAAAATTGTTATTCTCATGCACAAATAACATAACTGAGTATGAAGCATTGGTCATTGGAATCAAGCTAGCATTAGAGTGGAAAGTGACAAAACTACAAGTCTATGGAGATTCACAACTAGTTATCAATCAAATTAATGATGAATATCAAATGAAAGATGACAAGATGATACCTTAAAAAAATATGGTTGAGAATCTCAAGAAATACTTCACTCCTATCACATTTGAACAAGTACCAAGAGAGAAGAATAAAGCAGTAGATGCAATGGCGACTTTGGCATCACTTCTCCAAATACCAGATCAAAGCGCCAAATATGAATTCCTGGTAGAAGAAGTTGAGCAACCCGCATTTGACCCTACTCATCCTCATACCATTTGTTTGCTAACAACACATGAATCACCTTGGTATGGAGACATTTACACTTACTTAAAAGACCAAATCCTACCCATTGACCAAACCAGGAACCAAAAGAAAAGCTTTATCCAACAAGCCACTCGTTATACCCTAATATTTGACACATTGTATCATAAGAGTCTAGACGGAATGCTTCTTATATGTCTAGAGAAAGAGGAATCAAATATAGCCTTACAAGAAATTCATGAGGGGATCTGTGGGTCACATTCGAATGGTTTAACCCTAGCTAAGAAACTTCTTAGGATAGGATATTTTTGGCCTACGATGGAGAAAGACACTTGTCACTTTGCTAAAACTTGTAGAAAGTGCCAATATTATGGAAACTTGATACATGTACCTACATAAGAGCTTCATCCTATGACGATACCTTTGGTGTTTTATCAATGGGGTCTAGATTTAATAGGAATGATTTGTCCACCATCTTCAAATGGTCATAAATTCATTATCACGACAACAGAGTACTTTACCAAATGGGTGGAAGTTGTACCCTTATCAACTACAGCAGGAAAGAAGATAGAATTGCTTATCCTAAACCACATAATGTGTAGATATGGCATACCTAATGCCATCATAATGGATAATTCAAAGAACTTTAGAAAAAAGGACTTAAAGGAGTTATGCACAAAGTTTAAAATGATGCATCACTCATCATCAATATATTACCCCCAAGGTAATGGACAAGCCGAAGCAACGAATAAAAACATCTTGAAGATATTGAAGAGAACTATGGACAATTCAGGTAGAGATTGGCATATAAAAATAAACTTGACCTTGTGGGCTTATAGGACAAGTATTAGAACGCCAACTAGAGCTACGACATTTTCCTTAGTCTTTGGAACAAAAGTAGTTTTACCTTTGGAGGTAGAACTTACATCCTTAAGGGTATCTTTACATGGTTTGATAAGTGAGGAAGATTATAGAGTTGCTAGGTTGCATGAACTAGAACTTCTAGATGATAAACAACAACAAGCATTTGATCACTTGAAAGTATATCAAAACTGAATGTCAAGGACTTATAACAAGCACATCAAGTCAAGAACATTCCAAATAGGTGACTTAGTTTTGCGAGAGAATCCCAAGAATCAAGAAGAAAGAGAAAAGAAAGGAAAATGGGAAGCAAACTAGTTAGGACCTTTTATGATCACTTCATCTTTTGGGACCGGCACCTATAAGTTAGCTTATTGTGATGGAGAGGAGTTACAAGAACCTATCAATAGCATTCATCTCAAAAGGTTCTACACATGAAGCACGTGAAAGAGGATAAAGAAAAAGAGTATCATAGAATCAGATGGAAAGCATCCTATTTATTGTACATATTCAAAAGAGATCTTGAAAATACCAAAAACATTTGAAAAGTAGAAAAGAGAAAACAAATCAGAAATGCAAAAAAGATCAAAAATAGTGGAAAATTGAGCATGAAGAAAGACAAAAACATTCATATATGATCCTCAAAAAGATGTTGTCTTGGTGAAAACCTAGAAAATAGGCACCTTGATCATATGAAAAAGAAAAAAATTGAAAAAATGAGAAAAAGAGAAAAAGTGCCTAGGTGAAGACCTACCAAATATGCGCCTTGGTAGCAAAAAAGGGGGAAAAAGCTTTAAAAACAAAAAAAGAAAGAAAGATCCATTCAATCGGTGAAAACCTGGCAAACAAGTGCCATTGAAAGTCCAAGTCAGTCGCATACCTAGCAGTCATCCTTGTAAATATTGCATCCACCAGCATTTTTATATATTGCATAATAAAACCCCACAGTTGCATTTGCAAGTACCTAAAGATTTTGGTCACCTAATCTACAAATTGTCCTAAGTCCAACATTGAAATCATATCAAACTAGGGGAAATCTACTCTAAAGGAGGAAGGATTCATCAAAAGAAAACTTCAATCAGTTATCGAATCAATTCATCAAAAATGCAAGTGAAACACTTAATCAAATCTTCATTCCAATCCAATTTGAACCAAATGCAAAATTTGATCCGAGATCTTACATGACCCTATCTTTATCAGGATTAAAAGTATGAAATGGATGGAACTACACTTGAAATATGGATTTGAAAAATATTTCAATTTGTTTTCTAAAGTGTTGACTTAATTGATGAAATCATGTCTTTCTAGTGAATCGATGAAAGTTTTTAAACTAAACAAGCTATGATGAAAGTATGATATTTTAGTTGATTTCTGAATGACTGTCTTAAAATCAAAGTTTTAAAACATGTATTATTTGTCTAAGGACGTGATCATCAAAGAATCATCGAGGACTTGTACATATGATGAAACTAAGATTTTTTTTTGTTTACACAAAAGGATACCTTGGATATTTTGATGTTCAATATCATAATACCAAAATCCACTTGCAACATAGAATCTGACAAAATCGGTGTTCACACTCTCATGATTGGCTTCAATCAGTGATAGTCATACTAGAAAAGAGATGGGAAAGCAATGAAAGGGGTGCAAAAAGTATTTATATCATCATGGTTGAATTAGTGATGGTTATACTAAATGGGGATTCCAAAAATTGCTTAATAATGAATATAAGGTCCAAAGCATTGAATAGTGACAGTTAGTTGCATACATCCTAGATTAAATGCACTTAATGTATTTTGCCTTTCTTAGCCTAAAAATTTAAATTACAAGGGGGAAAAGAGAAAGGGGGTGTGGTCAAATCAAAAATCAAATGAGCATCAAAAACTATATGTGATCGAGTGTGTTGGAAATAAAAAATAATCAAAAATAAAGGTGCATTCCATTAGGTCATGAGCATTTGTTAGATTCATGTTAGCTTGTGTGCGTGTGAATTTTGTACCTAGCTGGAGGCACAACATTTCAGTAAAACATTAGAGGTTAGCAAATCAAGAAATCTGCAATATAAATGAAATAAGCTAACCAGGCGATTTATTGCCTTCTAGTAGGTGCGAGTATGGTATTCTTAGATTATGACTGAGATCAGTGACAATGCAACACCTAAACGAAGGATTTAATGCAAAAGATGGATGAAAGATGAATGCAAATTAATCTATCTTTTTGTATTTTCTATGCAATATGATGAAAATTGATATGAAATTAAATCTAGATGATTTGAGATGAAATGCAAATCTATCTAACAATGCTATGAATGTTATGAATGCTATGAATGGATTTGAAAAACAATGAATTCAAAAATATGAAAATCTCACAATCGCTTGTTTGCAAGAGCTTGATTCTCCAAGTTTGCAAGTGCTAAAAAATCGAAGGACCTTTTGTGAAGGGCTGAGCCTTGATTATATAGAAATCCAGGGCTTTGGGATGCATTGAGAAAGCCATAAATCACTCCTTGATAAACTCAACTTGATTTTTGAGTTATCCAGAAATCAGAAATAGTTAACTCACAAAATCATGCAAAAGTAGCTTTTTGACTCCAAATAGAGTTCAGATCACTTTTTCAACTCACAATCACATGTTGAGTTTAGAAAGTTAACAAATTGAAATTGGTAATTGATTTAAAGTTGACTGCTTTTCTGATTGTGCATGATTTAATATGAATTAATTTAATAATTAAAGTGATTTATTCTCAACTTAATTGATTTTGAATTAAAATAACTAATTTATGGGTTAATCCATTATTTAATCAAACTTTTATTCCAAACTATATCATTAAATATTGACAACTGGATTTAATTAATTAAATAAGAATTTAATCAATTATTCGTAGGATTTTTTATTTATTGTCAAAATTAAATAACATAAATTAGGAATAAATATAATTAAATCTAATTAAAAAATTAAGTGGCATAATTAAATTAATTAATCAAATATTCAACATATTCAATTAATTAACTTTAGGATAAATAATGACATTTATCGCCAAATAATATTCAATTAAAGATAATTAAGATATATAGGAATATTCAAGAAATATTCCCCGATGCAAAATTAAGATAAATCAATTAGGGTTTTGATAAACTAATGTGTAGATGTGTCTTAGGTTAGGACTTTGATGTCAATTTTGATCGATTTGTTGATGTAGAAGGTTAATGGTCCTATAGCCCATTTTTGGGGTATTAAATTTTGCCCCTCTTTGAATTACTATGTGAAGCGCAGTGGTTCAAAGAATAATATGTTAGCTTGTGGTGACTCATTAGGAAAGTACTGTACACTTTTCCTCCTACCCTCGCCGGGGTTCGACGATGTAAGCTTGATGTTAAAACATCTTTTCTTCATGGTTATTTGGATGAAGAAATATATATGGTACAACCACAAGGAATTGAGGTCAAGGGTAAGGAGAATTTGGTGTGCAGATTACATAAAAGTTTATATGGCTTGAAGCAAGCACCTCGACAATGGTATATTAAATTTGACACTTTTATGAATGAGCATGGATACACTCAGTGTCATTCTGACCATTGTGTTTAATTTAAGAGGTTGGATGATGATAGCTACATTATTTTATGCTTATATGTTGATGATATGCTTGTAGCTGGGTCTAACATGAATCACATTAAGGGATTGAAACAACAGTTAGCACATTCTTTTTCTATGAAGGATTTGGGGGCAGCAAAACAAATCCTTGGTATGAAAATTTGCAGAGATAGGAAAAATAGGAAGTTGACTTTATCTCAGGTTGATTATATTGAGAAGGTGTTGCAATATTTCTCTATAGAGTGCCAAAACTGTCAGCACACCTTTGCTTGGTCATTTGAAATTGACTAAGAATATGTGTCCTAAGACATCAAAAGAGGAGGCTAAAATGTCTAAAGTACCTTATGCTTCAGCTGTAGGGAGCTTAATGTATGCTATGGTATGAACTAGGCCAAATATTGCACACACAATGGGAGTCATTAGCCGATATATGAGTCACCCTGGTATTGAACATTGGAATGCAGTCAAATGGATTCTCAGATATTTGAGAGGTACATCTAGTAAGTGTTTACACTTTGGGGGATCTACTACTACTGTACAAGGCTATGTTGACTCAGATTTCACAGGAGATATAGATAGCAGGCAGAGTACTATAGGCTATGTATTTACTATTGGTGGGATAGCAGTGAGTTGGATTTGTCAACTACAAAAGGTGGTTGCTTTATCCACTACAGAGGCAGAGTATGTTGCTACTATAGAGGCAGCCAAGGAGATGATATGGCTTCAATTCTTCATGGAAGAATTGGGACATCCACATATAGATAATTTTCTGCATACAAATAGCCAAAGTGTCATTCATCTTGTAAAAAATTCTGCTTTGCACTCAAAGACAAAACACATACAGTTGTGGTACCATTTCATTCGGTCAATTTTGGATGTGGGAAGTTAAAGCTGGAAAAGATTCATACAGATGATAATCCAGCAGAAATGTTTACAAAGGTAGTAACAAGGGAGAAGTTGAACTCATGTTTAGCTTCAATTGGTCTTCTATACTGAACATAATAAAGGAATAGCTGAGTCCAGGGTAGTTCGATCCAGCGGGAGCCTCATATGGTAGTAGTATTGCTACAAGATCAATCTCCAAGTGGGAGATTTTTTAGTGTGGATACTGATCAGTCACCAAGTGGGAGATTGTTAGCTTGTGGTGACTGATCAGGAAAGTACTGTACACTTTTCCTCCTACCCTCAATTTTTTTTTTGGGGCCGACATATTTTTGGCTATTTTTTGGACTGACATGTTGTAACTCATTCTAACCCTAAAATGGCAAAATATTGTATAATATGGCTTATGGTTAGGGATTTCATAATGTATTTTTTAGTACTTGTGAAAAAATCAAGTTGTAAGGGATTACAGATTGTAATCACTGGATAAAAATAATATTGGACTTGTTGTTGGTGGACATAGCCCAGGGATTGGGTGAACCACATTCTTTGTGTCTTCTATTATCTTCTGTGTGGTTTATGTTTTTCTGATATTGGTTATTTTTGCATGTAACTGTTATTTATGCCTTGTTAATCCTAACATAATCTATTTTTGATGATGATGTGGACTCAGTTATGTGGTGGAGAAACTGATCCTGAAAGATTAATCGATTCTTAGACAGAAGCTGATTGAAAGATTTGAAGATGTTGGTGATTCAGGTCTTGATTGACCAAAGAATCACGATGATGTTAACTATAGCAACAATGAACCAGTGATTACAAAAAAGTGTCAAAATGCCTAATTCTGAACCTTATGATTATGAAGAAATGACTATCCTGACTCCAAACCTGATTATCCAAAGGAATTGAAAGGATTCCAAATATGAACCCTTCAGTTACGAAGAACCAAGGAAATAACACTAATGAACTGATGGTTACGAAGAGTTGATACACTTTACAAGTCTGTGAGAGAACACCAGATTGATATGGATCTTGATGAATCTGATATGCCCCAAGCGATGTGCCCAAAGTGATGAGGACTTTTAATGATTCAGTAACTAGACGTGGTTGTTGTCTTGATCACTGAAAGAAAGATTGATTTATAGATTTGATTGATGTGCAATACCATGCCCCCTTTGGGATGAAATTCAAAATCTGGTAAGAAAAGCTAGCGTGAAATAGTTTAGAAGCATGTTGATTGATTTGGGAATTGGTTATGCACGTCCGGAGATGCGTTCTGCATCATTTGGACGCCCTAAAGACCAAGTTTGACTAGGTTTGACCAATAGTTGACCAAGCTGAAAGTTTGATAGTTTGATGTATGATAATCAGTTAAGTTGAATTTTGGATTTCATTGATGTTTAGAAGGTCGATTATGCAAGCAGTTGGTCATCTTGGGTCCAAAAATTTTAAATCATGATTTTGACAAAGTAAATGATCTCAGATTTTGATTTTGATCCCAAAAATGGGTTCAGAACATCAAAATTAGCCAAGGGTGCAATTTTCACTAAAAACGGAGCACTTTGAAAAATTAGGTCAAAACTTATATAAGGGCCAAAAGGGTCATTTTCAAATCATTTCAACCTTTTGACGTTTATGAGCCTTGTGGAGCCCTCAAAGAAAAAATGGAAGTTCTTGTCACCTCGCATCGATTTGAGTGCAATCGGCGATTCCAGCGACCTCCCCAATATGGGAACCTAGTAAGTGGACCTCTGTGCCTCTCTAGCATTCAAATTTGTCCATTTTTTATGCTTTCTAGGAATTTTTAGCATGTTTTTTAGATTTTGAATTTTTGCACCATGGAAACTCGTACAATAGTCTACTTGGACTAGTACAAGTTTTCAATTTCCCATAGAGTGTCATCCCCGTTATAACTGTAACTCCTATGAGAGGGACCCATCTATCATACAACATTTCATCAGGTCCCTCATATCTCGTACGGGAACCACTGTATTTTCGTGTATGCATGAAGTGTTGTACGGGAAACTATAGAAACTCGTACGAGTTTTGGCACTAGTCTGAAAACTCGTATGGAAAACAATGAGTGTTTTTCTCATCCTTAGGTCAAATTTTTTATTTTTTTTATTTCTTAGGCTGATTCCTTAACATTTAATGCACCTTTTGAAGTATTCAATTTCTCGTTATGTGTGCTTTTAGCCTGATTTTTGACCAAGTTACTGATAGGGTGTCCCTGTTTGTGTGATGTGTAGGTGCATTATCCAAATGTACATGTGCAGATATCTCATCTGGCTACCTAGAGACTATGTGTTTCACTTCCTGACCCTCTGAGGGTTCATCTAGTTGCCTGTGACTTTAAGTACCTGATTCGATTGCCTGAGATTCGGGTTAACCATGGGTTGATTACTGCTTTGATTGAGAGATTTCATTCTGAGACCTAGATGTTTCACCTGTCGACTGGAGAGATTACTGTGACTCTAGAGGATGTTCATAGGATTCTTCGGATACCTTTTCATGGCCCTTGTCCTAATTATGTCAGCTCGGGGAACTCAAGTTTACATACATTTAGGACTCTCTTCGGCGCTGATGAGAAGATCGTGCAATCTATTTCATGGGAGACCCTTGTACAGAGATATGGTGACACTCATAGGTTGGAGTGTATTATAACAGGGATGATCAAAGGGATCATCATATCTGATTATCAACAAAATGGTCTTCTAATTGGTTGGGCCCCGATGGTAGCACATTTGATGGCTAGTCTTGTTGAGCTCGGATGGGGTCAGTGTCTACTTGCTCGCATGTTTAGTGAGATGCATGAGATAGTTTACCATGAGGGTAAATATTTTTCTTCTGGGGCACTTATTTTATAGATTTGGGCATGGGAGAACAACCTGATATGCTAGCCTATATCTAGCGAGGAGAGGCAGCCACAGGAGCCTCTTCTATATAGATATTTTGGTTATGTCACACAGGTCCGGATGGGCCAAACTGAGTACTGGAGGTGTATCTTAGATGACATGACTTTTTTTATTTGGAGACCATACCTATAGGTGGAGGCTTGGCCAGCTATGCATGCTCAGTTTGGGTACTTCTTTCAGAGCCGAGTACTTATAGGATGATCCACCACTATCTTGGAGAGTTTCATTATCACATAGGTATGGAGATAGTATGGCATCATACAGGATGTCCCATATGACTATGCCACTTATGCCTGACTTGTTCAAGAGCTGGGATTAGGAAGGACAGCTCAGTTGTCATATGCTCTTTACAGTCAGGAGTACATTGGATATGTCACCAGAGATTAGGATTACAGGCCACAGGTAGCTGATGTTGGAGTCACTGATGCCTTTACCGCTTGGATTGTAGAGCATTCGATGAGGCATTTTTCTGATCTGACTCAGATGATTCCTACTATGGAGGACATTGAGGATGTGGTAGGTAACCCTATGGGCAGAGGCCAGAGGCATAGAGATGTTTAGATTCTAGTGGTGCATCCTACACCACCTAGGCCAAGAGTAGTGATGACCCCACATAGGCCATCAAGATAGATGAGGCCACCGCAACTGCGGATAGATCCATTGGTTAGACCTTCAATGTTGCATCGCAAATATACTAGAGGTGAGGGTGGTACACTCGGCGGTGTGGGTAGTGCTAATGATATTCTAGGAGCTCAATAGGATGTGGGTGGTGCCGATGATGCACAGACTGTAGCTACAGATTTTGATTTAGGTGTGGAGGTCAAATGCTATAAGGCGCGTAGAGAACCGATGACAGATTAGCCTATGGAGGATGTAGATGTACCAACAGCTAAGGTAGATCTTGGACTGAGATAGATGCCATAGGACATTATCAGGTGACTCAGGTGACTCAGGCTACAGATTCGGGACTTGAGATTACAGAGTGCCACATTGGAGGTTCAGCTAAGAGAGTCTAAGAGACAATGCTTGGAGCGTGAGGCCGATGTAAGGTGATTATAGGCTGAGGTGGTACATCAGACTAGTCGAGCCTCATACTATGTGTCTGCCTATTACTTGAGGGTTCCTATTGGGCAGAGAGTGCCTTCTTATTCTAAGTTTATGGCTGCTTCTGAGGGAGCTAGAGCACTACGGGCTAACCCACCACCAGATGCACCTGCCCCACCACCACCAGATGTGGAGGAGTAGGCAGATAGCTAATATGTCTTAGTATTCTAATTCTCATCATTTTTTTTATATACTGATCATAATTGATAGCTCAGATGAGATCATTCTTTTGTATATTATGACATTAGTACACCCCTGACTATTCTAAGTTTTTTTTATGATATATATGAGATCGATTTTGGTTGTGACTTCATATGTACATTTCATTTTGTTTATGATGATTATATCATGTGATACAAATGTTTTAAATGCTTTGAGTATAGAATGTATGGAATATGCAATGCAATGATTTCTTTCAAATGTATGGATTATGCAATACAATGATAGATGGGAGATAGATAAACGCCAATGGATGCACATGTATGTATGCAAATGGATTTATGAAATGTTTATGATATGTAATGTAAATGCAACAATACACATGATATTGTTTTGCAGAGATTGATGAAGACAAGTGCTCAGTCTTTTGTCAAAAAAGGATGTATAACCCAGGATGGTGATTGCTTTATGGTCGAGGTTTGAGGGGACCTTCATACAAATTTCAGCCATTGTGTCATGTTTTAGCATAGTTTTGGAGAATCGTTAACCATTCAAGTTGATTTGCAAAATCATAAGATAAATGCAATCATGCAAAGTGCAAAGTGAAATGCAAACCTAAGACCTAGGACTTAGTCACTAATCATGTGTCGGTCATTTTCATCATTGAATATTTTCATTCTTATGTGAATTTACCCACAGTGACCCTTTATCGTTCACATCCTTAGATAATTTTATGTTTCATAATAGAGAAGAAGAAATCACTCAAAAAGGTAAAGTTAGATCAAACTTCCTTGAATTTTCTAGGTATCAATGGTCAAGGTACACATGGCCATCCAATTCATGATGGAGGCACTTATAGTGGGCACCAATTCAATCCAGAATTTCCAAAGTTGTTAGATTTTCACTCAAAGCAGAAAATAAAGAAAATATTGTGCCCCCAGTCATCAGTCTCTAAATCCTGTAAAGGACATCATCAACTAGCTCAAGAGGACATAATATGCAAAAATATCCATGTGAATCAGTAAGCATACAAAGAGGATAAAAGTATGTCGCAGAGATTGTTTTTAGTTTGTTGTTGTTGTTGTTTGCAAATTCCTTTCCTGGTGAGGAGATTGACTGACTGACTCAGACATGGCTTTGGAAAGACCTTGACTGGATATGACTCATCTGAGGATAGTGAGGACTTTAGGATATGACACTGATTGCCCCCAAGTTTAGGCTTTGATAGGATACAAACACTTTTACTGGATTGATACTCAGACTGACTTTATTGAAAATAGGATGTGAAAGCAAACTGGGATATATATACAAACTAAAGCAGGACTAAAAGCTGGGAAAGGCCAAGATTGTGTTGATAGATGGAGCGTTTTGATACAAGTGGCACTCGTTTGTTGGGTTTTCACCATCTTGGCAAAGATTCTATTTTTGCTACCAAGGCGCCTATTTCCATGTTTTCACCAAGGCACTTTTTCTTTTTCTTCTTTTTTTGTATTTTTCATCTTTTCAATTTTTTTTGTATTTTTTCAATTTTTCAATTTTTTTGTGATACATCAAGGTGCCTATTGCTAGGTTTTCACCAGGATGATCATTTTTTCAAGACTTTTCTGATTTTTATAATTTTTTCAGGACTTTTCTGGTTTTCACTGCTACTTTGTTATCCAGAGCCAAAAGTAGCAGTGATAACAAACGAACCCAACTAGTTGGGTTCAAACTTCCCCTTGCATTCTCTATGTGATTGATTTTTAGGATTCTCTCTCAAGACTAGATCACCAACCTAAAATTCTTTGTGTTTGACTTTCTTATTGTAGCCCTCTAGACATTCTCTTCTGGTATACTCTGAGATGATCATATGTTGCTTATCTGCGCTCATCTAGTAGTTCAAGTTCTTGTAACCTAGACACTTTGTAGTCATCATTAGTTACTAGACCATGCATTATGATTCTTAGTGATGGGATTTCAACCTCAATAGGTAGTACCACTTCAGACCCATAAACTAAAGCGAATGGTGTAGCCCCAGTGGGTGTTCTGATACTTGTTCTATAGGCCCAAAGAGTTGGATTGATCATGAGATTCTAGTCTCTTCCTATTTTATTAATTGTGTGATGTAAGATTTTCAACAGATTCTTGTTTGAGGCTTTTGCTTGTCCATTCCCTTGAGGATAGTATATGGATGACCAATGTTGTGTAATCTTGAATTTAGCGCACAAGGAATCCAAGTCCTTATTCTTGAATTGGATACCATTATCTGTGACTATTGAATGTGGAATTCCATACTGGCATATGATGTAGTTCAGAATGAACATTAAAATTTGTTTGCCGGTTGCTTGAGTCAAAGGAACTACTTCTACCCATTTTGTAAAATAGTTTGTAGCTATAATGATATGGGTGTGTCTATTGGAAGAATGTGGATATATGGATCCTATAAGATCAAACGCCCATTTTTGGAAAGGCCATTGTGTAGTAAAGGGAATAAGATCTCTCCCTGGTGCATGAATCAAGTTTCCATGTACTTGGCACTTTTGATAGTTCTTAGCATATTTGATAGCCTCATTTTCCATTTCAGGCCAATAGTACCCAACCCTAATAAGTTTTTGAGCTAGTTTTAAACCGTTGGAATGTGATCCACATATACCATTGTGGACTTCCTCTAATGCACGTTGAGACTCTTCATGCTCTAAACACCTAAGAAGTGTACCATCTAGACTCTATTTATATAGATCATTACCAATGATGACATACTGGGATGCATTTCAAATAAGGTATCATTTCTCATGGTGGTTGAAGGAATCAAGGATGATTTGGTCTTGAAGGTAGGAGAAAAGGTGTTTGTATCTGGAAGAATCATGACCAATAATAGTGCAGATCATGTGGGTCTCGGGGGAATCATATGCAGGGAACGACGGTGCTTCCACCAAGAACTCATAACATAGCTCATGTTTGGGCTGCTCTAGTAGAGATGATAGCGTTGCCATAGCATCAACATCCTTGTTCTCCATTCTAGGAATCTACTCAAAAGTGACTAAGATGAAATACTTCTTAAGGTCATCGACCATGCATTTGTATGGAACTAGTTTTTCATCTCTTGTCTAATAAACATCATTGACTTGGTGTATGACTATTTGTAAGTCTCCATGGATGTGTAACTCTATCACTCGCCACTCTATTGCTATCTTCATGCCATTAAGTAGAGCTTCATATTCAACAATATTTTTTATGCAAGGAAACTTTATTCTGAATGCTTTAGGTATTGAGTAACCTCATGGTGTTATGAATAATATGCCTGCTCCATATCCATTCTGTGTGTAAGATCCATCAAAGAAAAGATGCCAAGTCCTAGAAGATATGTGCATGATGGATGAGTCAAGAAATTCCATCTATAATGGTGTATCATCAAACATTAGTGCTTCAACCAACTGATCTACAATGACTTGTCCTTTGATGGGTTTTCATTGATGTTGAATGTAATTGGAATTCTAAGATAATATAAAGTTGATTCTTATATTTATGGTATTGTGTTATTTCCACTACGTGGTTTTTTGTTGTTGGCTACAAATTTGGACAATCCTTTATTGGATCCTTTGAGCTTGACTACATCAAATGGTATCAGAGCAAGGTTTGTTTCTCATGGAGCTTAGGGTTTTCAAAGATTCAAAGAGATGCCTTCAAGAAGATTGGACCCAGGTGTGATGGAAAATCTCTATGATGTTGTGTGGTAGTTTTTGTGGCGAATGATTCATTTCTGGAATCCTAGTTATTTTGTTGTGAGGTGGTAGGTTGTGGTTCTCACTCGCAATTACAAAGGACTTGCAGATGGATCATGTGGGTAGCAGATCGTTGGAATTTTATGTGCAAATCGACGATGTAAAGATAGATGGTGAAAGAAAAAGGAATCCTGCGAGTTGGTATTTGAAGGACCCTATTGTGGTTAGAATGTGGGAGGAGTTCCTTGAGTATTGTACACTACCGAGTTGGCATATCTTGGGAAAGAAGAGGATTGTGTGGCCTATGAAGAAGAATGTGCGGAGACAGTGATAGCTTGTGGAAGTCCTTGATGACTTGGCTGGAGTTGATGAGGTATCCATTGGTTCACATGAGTAGATGGATGGATCTGGCATGGAACTTGCAGAGCATCTTATTGTGCACAATGAGATTTCTAGTGGTGAGAGTTTGGCTTGTGTTGTTGATGAATTTGGAGTTGTTGGTTTGAGTGGTGAAGATAGAATTGAACAAGTTGTGAGGTTAGTGGATGATAGACTTGCTCAGTGGCCTAGGTCTTCTACTCGGTTGACAGAAATAGATGTGAAGTTGGATTCACTCGTTGCTGATATGGATTCCTTATGTGTTGATGTGGATGATGGGTTGCTAAGATCATTTGAGGATCATGATGTTATTCAGTTTGTTCCTGAGGGTGAGCATTCTGATTGGGTTGTTGAGATGCAGTGGATTGTAATGATTACGTGGGTGAATATGAGATGGTTGAGTTGCAGATTGGTTCTTTTTCCTGTGATGGAGTGGAAACCTTTTGTGAAGATGAAGTGGATTTGGTGTTGTACAGATGTTCCCTTTGGTGAGAAAGTGTGGGACACACTTTTCCTTGTACCCCGAGAGTCTGATGTAGTATCATCCTAGCTACTTGTTTAGTTCCTTGTGATTTTTTGGCACTCAGTGAAGGAGGTGGATGAGCTCAGTAAAGATAGGCTTTTACTCGGTTATTTAGTGGAGTTCTTGGTGAAACTTGGTGTTTATTTCATCTCAAAACTCGGTGACTATAGTGGGCTTGGTGTCTTCTGAATCGATGGAAGCTTCATCGGCTGGGTTGTGATGTGCTTGGTTCCTTCATTGATCGAGTTAGAGGGTTGGTTGTTCGGTAGTATTACCTGAGTTGTGATTCATGCTTGGTGTTGCTGGTGGTTCTTAGTGGAGCTTGGCTTACTAAGTTGTTCTTTGTGGTTGGATACTTTGGGTTGACTTGTATTGCATTTATTATTTGTTGAATATGTATTTAATTTGTGTGGGAGGCTAACATGGTCTTTGGGATTTTAATTAATTATAATTGCAAGGCTGGCTTGTGGCTTACTTTTTTGGATTAGTATTTATAGAAGGGTTTGGGTAGAATTGTAGGGACAGATTTGGGGGAAGTCCAAGTCCAAGAGTGTGGATCTAGAGCTTAGATCATGGAGTTAGAAGTAGATTTGCGAATCTGAGAGTTTGTAGCAGAGCTAGTGGCTTGAGGGCTTGGGAAGACAAGAGGTTTCTTGGTGGCTTGCGAGCATAGTTTTAGATTTTCTTGATTGTTCCTATCAGAGGCTACCTATTGTAGATTTAAACTTGTTGGTGGTTACTTGGATCTTGCAGGATCTTGCAAATACATTGTTGAATTGTTTATGTATTGGCTGAAACTAGGAAGGCCTTACAGCCTAGCATGTTGAATGTAATTGGAATTCTAAGATAATATAAAGTTGATTCTTATATTTATGGTATTGTGTTATTTCCGCTGCATAGTTTTTGTTGTTGGCTACAAGTTTGGACAGTCCTTTATCGGATCCTTCGAGCTTGACTGCATCAGTATGACACTTGATCAGATGAGAGAAAAGAAGGAACACAACTCGGTAATGATTGAAATTGTTTCCTCCCCATCTGATGTTGAGTTCAATGACATAAAGGATGATATTACAGTAAAAGAGATGTGGGATAAACTTGCACTTGTTTATGGAGGTGATCAAATGTACAAAAAGAAAATGTTGATAGTCTTAGAGGAAAATCCGACGAGATGAGAATGAAAGAAGAAGAGAACATTGCACAATATAGTTTCAGAAGTAAGGAAGTGGTAAGTGTTATCAAAGGTGCTGGTAGAACATTAACTGGAGAATAAGTGGTAAGTAAAATTCTTAGAAATATTTCACCTAAATATGCTATTTGAGTCTCTACTATTTAGGAACTGAGATCCATACCTAATAATGTTGTTACTCTTGATGCTTTGATTGGTAAGTTGACTCATTTGAGCTTAGTAATTTTAATAATAGTTTACCGAAGATTGAAATAGCTTTTAAACCATCTTTAAGAATTGGTAGTTCAAGAAGAGAGAAAGAGAATCACTATATTTCAAGTGGAAGTGACTATGATAGTACCTTTACCGAAAAAGAAGAAGAAGAAGAAGAAGTGGAAGAATTGTTGGCAAAGAGGCTATCGAGAGGAAAAGGAAAGTATAAAGGTAAATTGCCTCTAAAATGTTTTAATTACAAGAAGATTAGTCGCATTGCATTTAGGTGTCCTGATAATGACAAGAACAAGAATTGATACTGAAGGTTTAGAGACTACAAGGATAAAGGAAAGAAGTCATGCTACCTAGATGAGGAAGGAATAACCGATGAATAATTTTATGACAAAAGAAAGTGTAGAAGTTTTCTATGTTGCAATGAAGGATGATTCAAAAGAAGAAAGGTATGAAGATGAAAAATCCCTTATTTCTCAAGTTAGAAAAACTGACCCGTGGATAATTGATAGTGGTTGTTCACATCATATGACTGGTGACATTAATAAGTTTGGAAAATTTAGAAGAATATGATGGAGGATTTCTTAGCTTTGGAAATGATGCTCCATGTTATGTAAGAGGAAAAGGATCCATTATGCTGAATGAAAAGATCAAATGTGATAATGATTATTGGGTTCAAGGACTAAAGTACAACTTGTTGAGTGTTGTAGAATTGAATAACACTGGTCAACGACTAGAGATTTAGAATAGAAAAGTGAAGATCTATTATACTATTGGAGATTTGATTGGAACTAGTGAATATTCTACCTTGATACTACTACAAAAAGTTGCTTGTTTGTTAAAGTTGAGGATGTAAGGTTATGACATAAAATATTTTGTCATGTGAATTTTGACAATTTAATTAAGGTGACCAAAAAGAATAGAGTCATAGGTTTACTGAAATTGAGCAAGCCTGATAAAGTTATGTGTAAGGAATGCCAGATTGGTAAGATGACAAAATAAAGTTTCTCAAGCAAGTCTTACTCATCTAGGGTATATTTGAATTAGTTCATACTGATCTATGTGGTCCTATGAGAATATAAAGCTATTAGGGTGATTGGTATTTCATTTTGTTTGTTGATGACTACTCAAGAATGATGTCGATAATGTTTTTAAAAGAAAAGTATGATGCATTCCAAATGTTTAAATGGTACAAGGAAAGAGTTGAGAAGGAAATAGATAAGCAATTGAAACGTTTAAGATCAGATAGATGAGGTGAATTCATCTCTGATGAATTTACTATCTTTTGCAATGAGAATGGAATCAAAAGACAAGTCTTTGCATCAAGAACTCCATAACAAAATGGCATAGCTAAAAGAAGAAATAGATTAGTAGTTGATTATGTTATAACTTTGTTGATTGAGAAAGAGGTTGCACAAATATTATGGAGAGAAGCCATAAGTACTATTTTTTACACCCTCAACCGAGTACAATTGAAGAAAGGTACAAATAAAACTATTTATGAACTCTGGTATGGGTATACACCTATGTTAGCTACTTTAAATTTTTTGGAAGTGGGTGTTACATTCTGAAAGATACTAAGAATGGAAATTTTGATTCTAAAGGAGATGAAGGTATATTCCTAGGATACTCCACAAAGAGCAAAGCTT
This sequence comes from Chamaecyparis obtusa, assembly GCA_027943335.1. Taxonomy (NCBI): domain Eukaryota; kingdom Viridiplantae; phylum Streptophyta; class Pinopsida; order Cupressales; family Cupressaceae; genus Chamaecyparis; species Chamaecyparis obtusa. The sequence goes on along the minus strand of BSBK01013837.1, from coordinate 58,885 downwards.
ATAAATATTTGAATACGGCTACTAACAAAATTGTGGAAAGTACAAATGTAAGAGTTGATGAGTTTGCATACAAGAATGAAGAAGATAGAGAAAAGGAACCATAAGATTATCAAAGATTTGTATATGTATAAGAAAGAGTTTTTAGTACTTTATCGAAGATGCAAAGAGAAATCGAGGAACTAGTTGAGCCTCCACCAAGATATGAAAATGTTGAAGAACAGTCTATCGAACCTGTTTTAGATAAATATGTGAGAAGACACCACTCACCAAGAAAATCAATTGGAGATAAGAATGCGGGTGTCATGACAAGAAGTAAGTTGAGAGACAATACATGTTTGATTTATGAATTTGAGCCAAGACTAGTCAAGGATGCACTTGAAAATGAAGATTAGATTAATGTGATGAAAGAAGAGATTGATCATATTGAAAAGAACAATACTTGGTCACTGGTACCGAGACCTAAGGACAAGAATGTTATTGGTACAAAGTGGATTTTTAGGAATAAACTAAATGAAAATGGAGATGTTATAAGGAATAAAGAAAGATTAGTTTGCAAAGGATATGCTCAGGAAGAAGGTATTGATTATGGCGAGACATTTGCTCCTATTGCTAGATTAGAAGGTGTGAGAATTTTACTTGCATATGCTTCTTATAAAGGTTCAAGTTTTATCAAATGGATGTTAAGTCTACATTTTTGAATGAAATTCTTGAAGAAGAAGTTTACATTGAACAACATGGAGGATTTGTTGAGAATACTAACAAGGACATGGTATGAAAATTACACAAGGTACTATATGGTTTTAAATAAGCACCCCAAGCATGGTATGAAAGGTCACATTCATATTTGATAAAGATTAGATTTCAAACAAAAAGTGACAACAACAATTTGGATTTGAAATGTGATAATAATGAGAAGATTTTGATTGCTGAAATATTTGTTGATGATATCATATTTGGAGGAAATGAGTCAATGATTAAATCATTTGCTGAGGAGATGAGAAAGTAATTTGAGATGTCCATGATAAGAGAGATAAACAAATTTATTGAACTACAGATTCAACAAGTCAAAGATGAGATCTACATAACATAGTCAAAGTATATCAAGGAGATCCTAAAGACATTTACTTTTGAAGAGTCAAAACTAATTGGTACATCGATGGCTACTGGTTGCAAATTGTCTAAGGAAGATGAGACAAAGGAAGTAAATGAACCACTCTATCAATTAATGATTGGTAAGATACAATATGTTGTACACAATAGACCTGATATTGCTCATGCAATAGGTATTGTTGCTAGATTTTTGTCAATCCAAAGGAAACACACATGTCTGCAGTTAAAAGAATATTTAGATATCTGAAAAGGACTGAAGATTTTGGTATACTATACAAGAAAGGAGGATATTTTGATTTAAAAGTGTACACTGATGTTGATTGGGCTGGAAACTGTAGACACTTAAAATCATCCCATAATGTTATAATTATTTAATTATTTTGGTTATATTCTCTCACTTATTTAATTAAATTTGGCTTATTATTCTATAGTATTTAAATTTAAAATTTAAATACCCCTCTTGCAAATGTATTAAATTTTATTTAATACCCTTTCCCCACATAAACCCTTGTTAAATAAATTCCAATTTATTTAAATCCCTTCACATTCTATTATTCTTCTAAACCATGATTAGTTTGATTTTTAATTAAATTAATCCTAAATCTGAACCTAGATCCTATCCTACAGACATCACTCTGAACAAATAGACCTATTTCTTAATTAACTAAGGTTAATTAAGCTAACTCTTGGATTCCTACACCCATTAGCCTTAATTATTTGCTCACACATGTGTAAGCAAATTTCAAAAAATTGTCTTTTCAAAATAATCCAAAAAAGCCCCAACAAGGTTTATTACAACCTTGATGACACCTCTTACACATTCTAAAAACATGAAAATGGATCTTTTATCTTACACCTTCTTACACATGTGTACTTGAAGTACACATTGACCCATCACATCTCAAGTTGCTCACACATGTGTGAGAAAACTTGGACTCTTGCATGACTTATGTGTCCTTCATGTGGCACCTATGTGGATGCCACATGTGATCCACCTCACCCCATCCCTCCAAACTCATATAAATAAGAGTATTTCCAAGAGTAATTCATCTATTATCATTTGTATTAGAGTTATTATGCTAGTATCATTTTAGAGTTTTTCTGGTATTTATGTTTATCTAACTTGTTTGGTAGTTGTTTGCATTAATGGTAGAATAGTTTCATACTAGATCATAGTTAGTTTGTTCATCCATATTTCATTCTTGATGCTAGTTCTTTATAACTATTCATTGAGATCATTCAATGTCATTTTCAAGGTAGTTGATAGTTTTACTCTTGCATTTATCATTTTCTAATCATAGTAGGATTTAAATATTGTATTGGGAGAGCACACCCACATATTCTCTAAGAGCTAAAATCAAGAAAATCATGGGTGCATTTGCTTATTGCTCATCGAAGGTTATGAAGAAAGCTTCTTAGTTGGTTTTTTTCAAGTTTCATTAAATGTTAGTTTTGTATTTGAATAACATGTTTATTGCTAACATTTGAGTTTTTTTTTCTTGCTCCCAACAGGAAAGATTTTGTCACATACATTTTGGCACACCCGGTGGGACCCATGTAATTGTCTAAACTCATTTTTCTTCCATCTTTCTTTCATTTCTTGCAGCTCTTGAAAACTATCATGCTTTGGCATCCCTGCCCTAGAATTGTCGTCTGTGTAATTTGGTGTCAACACCTGGGGACTGTTGCCTCCACCTAGGATTAAATTTTTTAACATTTAAAAGTGTTTTTGGAAGATTTTACATTTTTAACTCTTGGGTTTCTGTCAAAGCACTATTTTTACAGAGTTAAATGCTGGCAAAATTATTTCCAAATTCATTTTTAATCCTAAAAAGTTGACTTTATTTCTTACTATCGTATGTCCAAGTTCTTTGTTGTCTACGTAGTTTGGCGTGTGCGACTGTATCCTATCATTTGTGCTACTCAAAAAAATTGTACTATCAATTGTCAGATATAACTTTTGTAGTTTTTTGTCTACGTTTTTATACTGTCATCTGTGAATTTGACTATCGTATGCAATAGTTGACTGTCATTTGGCTTTGTCATCTGTGTTTTTTTTGGGTTTTTTTTTTTGGTTTTTGCAGCACACTGAATCTAAAGATTGAAAACTCCAAATTACTAATATTGTGTGTTGCAAGATGTTGATATAAGATTCATACAAACATCAAACTACTCACATTTGTGTTTTATAGGTTGCCTAGGTGATACAAATAAATATTGTGTCTTCATTAATTTGTTTTTTCTTAGGAATTTAATGAAGGTTCACTTGTAGTGTTTTGCTAAGCGACAGGGGATTATTCTCTTATCTCTTTGAGACAATAAAAAACCTAGACCTGTTTGACATTATACTTTAATAGGGACCTTGGAAAAGAACAAAGTGTGCTTGATGTGTTTGGGAGAAAACCACATTGGATAGGAGATTATGCTCTTTTCCCCTTAAGGGAAAATCATAAATCTAGACTCCTGTGACCAATCCATGCATTTTTATTTAATCCTTTAGATGGGTCTGTCAACAAGGTAAAAAACTCTTAGCAATGACCCACGTGAGAATGAGGTGTTATCCCACCACTCTAACTCACATTAATAAAAATTTCTTTTTGTGGTTAAAGCCTCTGAATTTGGATGACATTTGAGCTTATACATGACTCTCACCTAGCATTTAGTAGGGCCTCGCAATCTAAATCACATTTGTGTGACTACTTGTGTCAAGGTGCTTTGTGGGGCTATATGTCCTAGTCGCGCTTGCATGGACACAAAGAGTGTGTTCGAACAAAGATCCTTACTATAAGATGTAGAATAGTGGCCACCTGGTTTATCTCTAAAAGGTTGATAATCTATGTGCGAGGAGAATAGTAATCTCTTGAAGACACTCACCATATCGAGCCCCCTTCAACGTTAACACTTTGATAATATGACATCATGACTGGAGCCATTGTGTGCTTAGTGATGGTTCGTATTCTGAGGAGTTGTTGGGTGTGTTCCTAAGTTAGTGAGAAAAGATTTTCAATCTCAGCTAATCTCCTTCTAGGGATTAAAAGTGTGCTTGTTACTTTCATTGCAAAAACAAACCCGTACACTTGAGTCCTGCAAGGTTGCTTTGTCCCTTGTAGGACTATTTTTGACAAATGTGTTTGTAATCCAAAAGTTTGATGTATGTGTGAAGATCAGTTATTGCCATTGAACAAATTAACAAAAATCAAATCAAATATTCGACTGATCAAACTTTGTGAAAAATATTATGAATCCCGGATTGTCGTCTCTGACCTGGTATTGTCGTCTTCGCAAATTGGCATCTCCGACCTGGTATTGTCATTTTCATAGATTTTCATTTGTGTTTGAGAAAATTTGTCTCAGCTTAAAAATAGTGAACAATATGATTTGACCAAAACACCTAAAAATTGATTCCTCAGAATCCCTTCAAATCATTTAATGCGAAACATTGATTTACCCCGTCAAAATTAATATTTTCTCAAGACGTGACAGATTCAGGAAAATACAAGAAAGCAAAACTCCCTATCGCACGAGTTCATAGAGAGAATAAAATTGTTGATCAGAAGACTAAAACCAATCAATCTTCTTTGAAATCTATTCAAAACTTCCTAGAGGCTATTGATAAATCCAATAAAATCACCTACAATAATCGGGTTGCTAATTTCATTGCCAAGAACAAAGTGAACATGGCCTTTGTCACATGGGAATATTATGATTAAGTACCATTGACCTTCACTCTTCTTCAAGTCATTCATTCCCTTTCTCATCTTCAAACACCTCTTTCTTCATTCACATTTTGAAACATTAGGAGCATTAATTAGAATCTTGGGCTTTTAATCAAAATCAAATTAATCTATATTTCACACCTTCATCAAGCAATAGGGTGAAAGAATTATTTTGATAGTGTCTCATAGACCTTAAATCAAATCAAACATTAATACCTAGCTACTTTGAGAACTAATTCTTTCTCTAGTAGTCCTAATCTGGCCCTATTTTATTCAGGGATCATCAGTCTATCACCCAAATAAGAAAAGGCTTTAAATCAAATCCAATCTTATGTTTGCATAATCAAAAGTTCTTGTTTCACCTAGGTTTGTTCCAAACCTTTAAATCAAACCAATCCTTGAGGCTTAGTTCCTCTTTAATCCAACCTAATCAATTAATCTAATCCTTAGTCAAATCAATTAATCCAATTCAATAAATCTAATCAATCATCAAGGCTTAATCCTTACAATTCAATCTAAACTTAGTCCAATTTGCTTTCTTCATCATACCTCATCAATCATTCATCTTTCTCCGATCCAAACCTTCTAAGGTCACCCATGCATGGTACTTACTTGATCACAAGCAAATTTAAGACAAGAATCTCTAGCCATGGATAATGATTAGGAAACTGTCTATTAGGAAGAATTTAATGATGAAGAAGAACCACACATGGAATCTGACATAGTTATACCCAAAAGTGTTAGTGTCAATCCATGAGCTAAGGATTTATTTGATGATCCTAACAACTTAAGATTAGTGGAAGATTTAATCCAAGTCAAAATTTCTAACATCTTGGTGAATCTTATCCAAAAGGGTGTTACACTCCCTGATAATTTCGATGAGAGTTTTCTTGAGAACAACTTGATTCAAACCAACAAAAGCAAGGCAACACCCGTCATGCCATCAACATCTGACAATACAAACCAATCTCCCCATAAAACACTTGAACAAATTTGATAACTTTTAAACAAGCCTAACTCAAACAATGGAGTGAGTAATGATGGATAAAATGTGGGTCATAGACCTAAACAACAACCAGGATCCTCAGGACGATGCTTTGCTTCCATTTTCTCAAAGCCTAGTGGATTCCTAAAAAATAAAAAATCTGCACATATGAACAACACCGCCCAAAGACATAACACTAGTCCTCCCCCTCTCGGAGGACATAATACATCATCAAGAGGAGGAACACATCAATCCCACACAATCGCTACTAATAATCCTCCTGAACTAGTCCAACAAATCGACGAGCTCAAAGGTATGATGATGGCTATGCAAAAAGGCAGGAAGAAGGAATTCTCTTTCATGGAGATATGTCCTTATCCATTTGACAAATCAATCACTCTTCAACTGTTCTCCGCTAATTTTGAAATTCCAAAATTTGATAAATAAAATGGAGACTCATGCCCTACGTAGCAGCTCAAGAGGTCTCCCACAATGATCATTTTCTCCTAAGACTCTTTACTAGAAGTCTTGGTTGACCAACCTTGGAGTGGCTATTGAGTCTCCCTCCTGGTTCCATCTCTACCTTCCATGATCTCGCTGAGAAATTTATTACACAATACTCTTATAACATTGAACATCAAGCATCGCTCAGTGACTTGTGTAACATGAAACAAAGAAATGAAGAAACCTTTGCCAACTTTCTCCAAAGATGGCAACATCTTGCCAATCGCATGCCTTGGAAAATCCCAGATTCACATCTAGTTGATATCTTTACTAAGAATATGGTTACAGAAATGTCATTCCAGATGAAGATGGTTTCCCCAGATTCATTTGAGGCACTCATTAAAAAGGGGAAGTCTATTAAAGATGGACTTTTGATAAAAGGATCAATCAAGCATTATACCCCTAATTTATCTAACAACACTAATGATAAACCTAAGTTTTGGTCCAAGAACAAAGGTGTTATTAATGATGGAGTGATAGATACTAAACACATTCAAAATTTTCAAGCATCCAACAATAATAACCAAGGCAATCGTAACAACAATGACTAGAACAATCACAATCAAAATAACAATCTAAACAATCAAAATAATTAGAATAATTAGAATAACTAGAATCAAAATCAAGGATCTAGTTATCATGGTTTTCTATTTTCACGATATAATGGTAACAACAACAACAACAATAACAATGACAATTTACATAGCTGGCGGATTCTCTCGATGTGATCTTCTGATGTCTAGTCGATCAAGGGATGATGGTTTACCCTAACACTAGGCCTTTTAATGAAGATCAACCAAAACCCAACTAGTATAAGGATAATGAATACTGTGATTATCATCACATAAAAGGGCATGAGATTAAAAAATGCATGAAATTTCATCATTTTGTGCAAGATTTGATTGATGATGGTAAAATTGAGGTAGAAGGAAAAAATTCATCTACCTCTAATAGCCAACTAAAAATGTATTCTAAACCTTTTCTAGAACATAATCAAAATAATGCATCCACATCTAAGGCATTTTATTATGATTATTCTACAAAAAAAATCTCAGGAGATGAACACACTTATGGAAGACTAGATGAAAATGATATATGTGGCTTTGACTCACTATGTGGCCATATTGAACAATCTGAAGCTCATGTAAATACATTAACTTTAAAGAGTGTGGATTGTAATATCACTACCCACCACCCTCGCATAATTGTACAAGCTTATGCCAATCCGCCTATTGTTGATCCACCCATTGCACCATCTACCTCAACATGACCTACGTTGTGTTATGACCTACTTTCCCAATTAGAGCTTATGCACACATATCCTTTTGGGTAGGCCATGGATATCCATACTAGAGCTTATGCACACATTCCCCATTCACAAAGAGGTCCTTGAGAGCACCCTAATTGAATCTCGTGTCCCAAAAAATATCAATGTTGCTTTATTCCAAGTGATGATCAACAATTTGGCTGCCCAACAACACCTAGTATTCACCGAAAAATATTTTCAAGGTCCTAACCCCCATCATAATAAACCCCTACACATCCAAGTCACCATCTATAACACCCAAATTAAAAGAGTACTTATAGCCAATGGATCTGGTCTGAATCTTTGTACATTAAGCATGATCCACAATATTGGTCTTCTTGAGGACCTCATTTATGTAAATAAAATAATAACAATAAAAGAATATGATGACAGAGAAAGGGTCACTAAAGGTCTCATTACACTCCCCTTACAAGTAGGCCCGACCCTTATTAAAATTGTATGTCAAGTGCTTGATTTAGATCTATATCATCTTAAAATGGAAGCACTTCCATGTTAAGAGTGTTTAGCCCTCTGAGTAAGTGGTTTGGGGTCATGTCAAGCACCTTGATTAGGTATTTGCATGGATCTAGTTGTTTCCCCCCTATTTCCAACCTCTTTCTGATAGACTTTCTCTGAGAAACTGGAGACTTTGACTTTCTGGGTCAAGGACGACCTGAAGGCTCAAGGATGACCTAGACCCTAACCTAGGTCAAGGTGGACCTTAACTCTAATCTAGGGTAGAGTCGACCTCATCCCTGACCCCAAGTCCAGATTTTACTTTCTAAAAGTTTTAGGATGTCAGGTTTCAGAAAGTTTCATTTTCCCGCTTTCGAGTCGACTGTTTCAAATTTTGGAATGGTAAACCCTTAAATTGCATTTAATCTAGATCCATTTCTAGGGGTTAAGATTAATTGGGATTTAATTCTCCAATGTCGGCCTCTCTAGAAGTTTGTGCCCCAGATCACTATAAAAGGAAGCCTTCCTCTCTCATTTTCTCCATCCATTATCGAGCATCCCATCTCATAATCTCTCAAGCACTCAAGCAAGATCAAGCAAGAGTTTCATCAAGAATTTTCAAGGAAGCATTAAAGTCCTCTTCTCCATTCAAGTTCTCCATTGAAGATCAAGGATTCAAGCATTCAAGCCTTTGAAGGGATTTGGTTCAAGCAGTCAAGATTCATAATTCAAAACCCTAGATCTAGCCATCATGGTGGTGTGATCTTCCTTCAAGATCATTTGTTCATCTTCAAGATCCATTCATTCTTCACTCAAGGTGGATTCCAAGCATACAATCATGGAGGTTTTGATTTACATTTTTTAATGTTATTTTAAAGCTTTCATATCAATATATTTGTTTACATTTGAAATATAATCGCATATCTATTGAATTTCATAGCTTCGTTGTTAGATTTATTTCTACTACTTGCTAGCATTCTCTATTCCAATTCCATTATTAAGGTTAATTCCAAACTGAGGTTTGACCAAGGCAAACCCTCATCTAAACAAAAAAACCATTTTTCTTATAGGTATAGGTACAGAACAATGAATTGAAGTGCAGATCTGGATACCCTTTTCGGTGAACTTTCAGGATTCGCGAACAAAATTTCTTTCGGAGCTATTTCAGGTCATGGATGACCTTCAGTGGGGGGTAAGATTGTGCCCTGAGGTAAGATTGTGCCCCACTATCTGGGTCAAAGTTGACCTGACCTCAAAAGGATAAAAGTTTTCTGGGTTTTCTCTATCTCGGCATTTCCAGTCCAGAGCAGGTTGCAGAATTTCCTGAAACTGTGCACAGACATCAAAAAATAGTGATTTCTTCATCAGCCTTCTTTTGAGATAAGTATTTTTATTTTATTTTATTTATATGTCCATAACATTTTCCATCACACCCATCCACTACATTTTAACCTATTTATCATACTATCAACCATACTCCATATTCTAACTATTCAAGATCTACCCTACAATCTCCTTTTGGGTAGGCCATGGATACACACTATCTCAGGTGTCCCATCTACATTTCACCAATGTTTGAAATTTCCACACCATGAAGATGAAATAACCATTCCAAGAGATCATGAATCCTTTCAATATTGCAAGAGGCTGGAAGGAAAACAATAAAACTATTGCCCATTAAATGAATATGTTCATCCAGTTTCATAAGAGACTCCCATCTAGCACACTTCTTCTAAAGAATAGTTTTCTAAACAAGCCAAGGGAAAAGAAAAGGTTACTCAGGAAAAGAATATTGAGCCTGAAAAAGAAAGTTAGGTTCACAGATCAAGACCTAGAGGAATACAAATTCAAAAATGCCATGTGCATTGGTCAAGTCCCCCTCTCCCATAGGTCTTATGGAAAATCTTCACAACTCTTCCCTAAGGAAAGTAAAGAAACTATGAAGTGTAAACATACCACATTTGAGCATTGGGGATCTCTTTCAGATGAACATATGGAGCATAATGTTCTTTCTTGGCTATTTGATGAGGAAGAAGACAAACCTGGAGATATTCCCAAAGGGAAGTATATAAAAGCCACACCCATTGTTGAAATCATGGGATACCACAACACTAGCCTCAGAGTAAATGAAACTGGAAGAAAAAATCTCATTAAAGCAACTGGTTACCCTCAAGGAAGAGGACTGGGTTTCATAGAAACTGAGAAAACCTTTCCCAAAGACTATTGTTTGATTGAATTTGATTCAGACACCAAGAGTTCTTTGAAGTTCCTTTCCAATACATTGAAGATGAGCTTGATACTCGTGTCCTCCATATCACCCAATCTAACCTTTCCTCATCTGAACTTCCCCTTTCCTGAACTAATCAATTTGGACCAACAAGATTCACAACTTGCCTTAGACATATATGATTCAGATGAGGTAGTTCTAGCACTTTTCAAACTAAGAAATCTCCAAGAAAATGAACATCAGATTCACTACAATGAGAAAGCCTACTTTGGTAGCCAATTCAACTCCCTTAGTCACAAAAATGAAGAAAAAGAAAACCCAAAAAATAATAAAACATCATTGGGTGAAAACCTTTTTGAGCTAACTTTGGATGGAGAAAAAAGATAAAATAAAGGACATGTCCTCTAGTGAAAACCTTTCTGAGGTGCTAGAGGAGGGGGAAGTTGACTTGTTGTTCATTTCATTATTATTCTAAAAATCTTCTATCCTCATAGAAGATACAGTTGCAATTAATCTAGGAACTGAAGTAGATCCAAAATTCACCTACATTGCAGCCTCTTTGGATGAGACATAAAAAGAGTCCATGACTACATTCCTAAAGAAAGTCCACATCAAATTTCCATGGACTTATAAAGATATGTTTGGGCTTGATACTAACTTGGTTGTACACCATCTTTTTGTTGATCCAAAAATCAAACCTATCAAACAAAAATTATGCAAGATACACCCTCAAGTGGCACTCTTGGTTAAAGTTGAAATACAAAAGATGCTAGAAGCAGAATTCATCAGGCCCATAGCTTATCCTGAATGGGTCTCCAATATTGTATCGCTAGGTAAAACTTCTAGAGGTATACATATTTGTACTAATTTCAGAGATATTAATCTCTCTTGTCCTAAGGATGATTTTCCACTTCCAAACATTGACATCATAATGGATTTGGCTATTGCACATGAGATGTTGTCCCTCATGGATGGATTTTTGGGATACAATTGTGTGTGTGAAAATTGTACCTGATCTGTAGACACAACACTCAGTAAAACATTAGAGGTTAGCTATAATCAAAATCGTGCAAAATTGAAAGCTATCTAACCAAGCGATTTACTGCCTTCTAGTAGGTGTGAGATTAATGTTCTCAGATTGTAATCGAGATCAGTGACCTAGACGACACCTAAATGAAGGATTTGAATGCAAAAGATGGATATGAAATTGAATGCAATTAATCTATATTTTTTTGAATTTTCTATGCAATAAGAATGATAAAATGATATGAAACTATCTATATGAAAAACTTGATATGAAACTATCTAAGAATGATATGAAATATGAATGCAAAAATAAGATTGATCTCACAAAGATGTCGATTCGCAAGAGCTTTGATTCTTCAATTCCAATTCTCCAGCGTGATTGTGCAAAATATGAGATGATTTGCTAAGAGTTGAGCTTTAATTTATAGAAATCCAGGGCTTTGGAGGTGCATGGATAAAAACCATAAATCACTCAAATAACTCAGGTTGATTTTTGAGTTATTTTTAAATAAAGGATAATTAACTCACAAAAACATGCAAAAGCTAAGTTTTAACTCAAAATAGAGTTTAGCTTTAATTGATAATTGATAGTTGTCTGCTTTTATGATTGTGCATGTTTTATTTATGAATTAATTTAATAATAAAGTGATTTATTTCCAACTTAACTGCTTTTAAAAATAAAACAATTGATTTATGGGTTAATCGATTATTTAATCAAACTTTTATTAAAAACTATATTATTAAATAATGACAACTTGCTTTAATTAATTAAATAAGAATTTAATCAATTATTCATAGGATATTTGGATTTATTGTCAAAATTAAATAATACAATTAATAATAGATAGAATTAAATTTAATTACACAATTAAGTGGCAAATATTAAATCTAATTAATTAAATATGAAAATATTCAATTAATCAAACTTTAGGATAAATGTGATTTATTGCCAAATAATTATAAAATTAAAGATAATTATGATGATTAGGAATATTACTAGGAATATTCCCTGATGCAGAATTTAAGATAATCAATTATGATTCGATGATGTTTAGATGTGCCTTAGGTTAGGACTTTGATGTTGATTTCATTCGATTTGTCAATGTAGGAGGTTAATGAACATATAGCCCATTTTTGGGGTATTACATTTTGCCCCTCTTTGAATTACTGTGCGAAGCGCAGTGGTTCAAAGAAAGTCTGTGTTTGATAAAGATATGAAACTGATTCGAAAGATAAACCGATCTCAAGATACAAACCGATTGAGAGATATTGAGATAGGAGGTCCTGAATGACCAGAGATAATGTTCACTGTAGCAGCGATGAACCGATGATTGTGAAAAAGTGTCAAAATGCCTGATTCTAAACCTTAGGATTGATAAGAAGTGAGTGACCCATTCTAGACTCGATTGTCTTAGTAGAACTAGCAAGTATCACATCCAAACCCTTCAGTTACCGAAGAACCAAGGAAAGAACACTATGATCTGATGGTTACAAAAACTGATACAGTTTACAAGATTAGGAGAATACCAGATTGATATGGATCTTGATGAATCTGATATGCCCCAAGTGATGATAGATTTGCCTTGAGCGATGAGGACTTTTGATGAATCAGTAACTAGACGTGATTGTTTGTCTTGATCACTGATGAAAGATATTGATAGAAATTGATTACAGACTTTGAATGATGTGCAATACCATGCCCCCTTCGGGATTAAAATTGAAATCTGACAAGAAAAGTCAGCGTTATAGTTTAGAAGCATGTTAATTGATTTGAGAAGTGTGGTGAAACACATTCAAGAGTGCATTTTGCATCGTTTAGAGGTCCTAGAGACCAAGGTTGACTAGGTTTGACCATGAGTTGACCATGGTTGACCAAGTTGAATTTTTGATAGTTTGATGTAAGATAATCAGTTAAGTTGAATACTAGATTTCTGTGATGATTGAAGGTTGATTATGCAAGCAATTAATAATATGAATGATCTCATATTTGAATTTTGATCCCGAAAAAGGATTCTACTTGCTGTTTCGTTGGAGGAACCTTCGTGTGAGATTCAGCTCTTGTTAGACTTGAAGATGCGATTTGAAGAATCATTTAAGCATTGAAGTTCATTTAATCATTGTGAGATCATGCAAACATGCAAAATGCAAAGAGACATGCAAAATGAAATGCAACCTAAGACCTAGGACCTAGTCACTGATCATATGTCGATTTGTTATCATCATTGAACTTTTAGGTAACCGGATAAATCAATACAATGCCCACTAGCCATGAAACCATAGACATATGAATATTGATTTGTATGTGCAAGAATCAATACAACACCCATTGGTTATACAACCATGGACATATGAATATTGATTTGTTTTCGGAATGTTGGATTAGATATAAGCACCAAGGCACAAACGCCAGGATGACCTGAATATCATGTCCATTTTGATATAGCAATTTGTACAAGCATCAAAATATAAACGTCATGATGACCTGAATACACCTTGCATTACAAACACATCAAACAGTCAAGAGATCATTCTAAATCCAATGTGAATTACCCGTAGTGACCCTTTATCATTCACATCCTTAGGCAAGATCGCGTTCCACAGTAGGAGAAAGAACTTACTCAAAAAGATAATAGTTAGATCAAACTTCCTTGAATTGTCTGGGTATCAATGGTCGAGGTACGCATGGCCATCCAATTCAAGATAGAGGCTCTTACAGTCGGACACCATTTCAATCCAGAAGTTCCAAAGATGTTAGATTTTCACATACAAGCAGAAGACAAAGAAAAGATTATGCCCCCAGTCATCACTCTCTAAATCCTATAAAGGACATCATCGAAGAGCTCAAAGGGACACAATATGCAAAAATCTCAATGCGAATCAGTAAGCCTACAAGGAGATAAAAGCATGTAAAAAGCACAAATTGTTTTCAGTTTGAGTTTGATGTTTGATTGTTGTTATAGATGTAAAATCCTTTCTGGAGACAAGACTGACTGACTGACTCACATGAAGCTTTAAAGGATTCTGACTAGATATGATCCGTCTAAGATAAATGGGAGACTATAAGATATGGCATTGATTTCCCCCAAGTGTTAAACATTGATAGGATACAGACGCTTGAGCTGGTTGGTGTACAGACCGACTTATTGAAAACTGAAAATGCAGAAACAAATTGGGAGATATGTACAAACTAAAGCAAGACTGAAAGTTGGGAAAGACCAAGATTGTGCTGATAGATGGAGCATTTTGGAACAAGTGGCGCCTGTTTGCCAGGTTTTCACCATCTTGGTAGAGATTCTATTTTTGCTACCAAGGCGCCTGTTTCCAGGTTTTCACCAAGGCACTTTTTCTTCTTTTTCATTTTTTTTTTGTATTTTTTCATTTTTTCAATTTTTTTGTACTTTTGATATTTTTTGATTTTTTTTTTTGAATCATCAAGGCGCCTATTGCTAGGTTTTCACCAAGATGTTCATTTTTTCAGGACTTTTTCTGATTTTAAAGATTTTTTTCAGGATATTTACCAAGCACCGAATGCCTTAGGCATAGAATTTCTTCAGATGGAGAACGTTGATTGGTTCTCGAAGCTGTTCTCCTTCAGTCGTTGAGAGTTGATAAGCACCAGAGCCAAAAGTAGCAGTGATTACAAAGGGACCTAGCCAATTGGGTTCGAACTTCCCCTTGCGTTCGCGATGGGATTGAGTTTTAGGATTTTCTCTCAACACTAGATCACCAACCTGAAATTCTCTATGTCTGACTTTCTTGTTGTAGCCTCTAGACATTCTTTTCTGATACACTCTGAGATGATCATACGCTGCTTGCCTGCGCTCATCTAGTAATTCAAGTTCTTGTAACCTAGACATTTTGTAGTCTTCATCAGTGACAGTCCATGCATTTTGATTCTGAGTGATGAGATTTCAACCTCAATAGGTAGTACCGCTTCAGACCCATAAACTAAAGTGAAAGGTGTAGCCCCTGTAGGCATTCTGATACTAGTTCTGTAGGCCCATTCTGATACTTGTTTTGATACTGGTTCTGATACTGGTTCTGATACTGATTCTGATACTAATTCTGATAATTATTCTGATACTGGTTCTGATACTGGTTCTGATACTTGTTCTGATACTAGTGCTGATACTAGTTTTGATACTTGGTATACTTGATAGCATCTTTTTCCATTGCAAACTCCCAAGTAAGATCATATCATGCAGTCCCAATGTCTAGCAAGGTGGAGAACAAGAGGCATTGGCAAGCTGGTGGAAGAGATGGAAGACAAGAGAATGAAGGAGAATAAAGGAAAGAAATCCTCAAGGGAAAACTCTTCAAGAATACCCAAGCTAGGGAAAAATTGTCATGTAAAGAATATTTGGATAAGTAGGGAAAGGCTAGTATAGGATAAGTCACAAAAGCGTAGTGCAAGAGCAGGAAAGAATGCAATCCAAAGGAGTAGACATGTCAAGAGGCTTCATAGCACTGTGTTTTACTCTTTCTTTCTTTTTTTATTAGATCAAGACCAAAGGGGAAAAGGATAGCGATAGGCGAAAATGAATGGAGGAAGATGGATATGAAGGCTAAACATGGAAGGGATGAAAGATGATCACCGTAAGATAGCTCACAAAATAGCCAAATATTCGTGTATAGATCAACATTGTCAAGATCAAAGAGAGAAGATGGAATGGATGAAATATGTAGAAGAACTACGCATGATGCCTGATTGCCAAGTTTTCATCATGGTACTTATCCAAGGTGCCACAAGGAAGTGGTTTTCACCATAGGATGAATTTATTTCTCTTTACTTTTGCTACCAAGGTGCCTGTTTCCAAGTTTTCACCAAGGCACATTTTCAATTTTTTTTAATTTATTTTTTTTTTATTTTAGAAGAAGGCAAGCTTTTTAGATAACGCTCCTTGAAAGGATAAACCATGATATGTCAAGGATTCAAAATGATATGCTCAAAGATGCTGATAGGGAAAGGAACATGGAAGAGAAAAATGGAGGATAGGGTTTTATGTAAAGCGAGTGAGGTTGGAAGATAGGAGGAATAGGCAAATGAGGAAAAAGGATAGAAGGTAGAAGGTTAATGAATGGAAGGATTGTGATAGAGTAGATGGAAAGGAAGGTAAGATCAATGTAAACACACACTTTGAAGGGTGGTGAGAGGGTGGAGGAAATATGAATGAAGGAATACGTGAAGGAATATGGCGAATGGATAGCAGAGGTTGAGGTTTGGGCGCATGAAATGGAAGAATATTTTTGGAAGGAGATGTAGTGGAAGCCTTTGGAAGCTTGAATGTCAATTTCACTTTTTGTTCAACACCAGACTCTTTCAAGAGAGACTTTGGAATCCATATAGTCGTAGGCTTTTTATTTCCTTTTGATGATTTAGAGATAATATCTTCAATGATGGATTTTGGAACCCATACTTGTCTTGTAATTTTTTTCTTAGATATCTCTTTTGACTTTATGTTTCCATGTCTATTAGAGGATACATGGTGATCTTTTTTTGATGGATTCTTGTATTGCTTCTTTTTCTTGTATTAAACATTCAAGTTACTTCCAAAGGACTTGGGACTTGTGGAAGAAGGAGGAGGATATGGCTGGTTTAGATGGGTGGGTGGATGAAAAGGATTCAAGGGTATGCATCTATGTTGATCTTGAGGAAAGATGGGAGATGGAGGTATGTAAGGACCTAAGATGGATGGCAAATCAGGAGAGCTAGGAGGGGAAAGTGAAGGGACATAAGGACCCAAGATGGAAGGAAGGTATGAAGCCCTTAGTAGTGGTGGAAGAGGTCCAAGGATGGAAGTGGAAGATGCAAAAGGATAATCAATAAGTTCATCATCATCTATATGACAACCAAGGATATCAGCATCTTTAGAGTGAGCATTAGAATTTTCAATAGAATCATGGACATCTTGAATAAGAGCATTTTCTTTGATAGGATCATTCAAAGCTTGCGAAGACTTAGGAAGAGTAGAAAGTGGAAGTGAACATGGAGTGGTAGAACAAGAAGATGAAAGACTTTGATCTTGACAAGGATCTTCGGATAGCATAAGCGCATAATTTTTCTCTTATTTTTCAATAGGCTTAACATTGGAAGGAACACCATTTTTACCAACCTTAATGGAAGTATCATCTTTGGAAAGTGCAAGCGTAGTAAGGTCATTTTGATTGTCAATAAGCTCATTAGTGTAAGTAGTAGCCTGATCTTGCTTAAGAGAAGACTTAAGACATGGTGGAATGCATGAAAAAGGGTGTGTAGGATCAAAAGAACCATGAAGTGGATAAGAGACATCGGGAAAAGGAGTGGATGACATGGAGGGTTCTTGATCTTGATCTTTTTTATGTTATTTTCTTTATCATTTCTGGAATCCTCTTGACATGGAGCCACTTCTAAGGACAAGGAGGCATGTTGGGATTGTATGGATGGCTTTGGAAGAGATGGTGGAGGACTAGCTAAAGTAGGGATTATAGCATATGAAGGCTTAGGCTCTTTAGGTTTATCATTATTGGAAGTCTTTGCAGCCAAGTGAAGGTTAGCTTAAGTTTCTTTAAGAGGTAGCCCTGGGGGATAACTATAGGGAACCACATGCAAAGTATCAGGGCTTGTGTCAGATGAAGGTTCTGTGAAAGATTTGAAAGACTCGGAAGCTTTAGGAAATGTATGGGTATTGGAGGAAGTAGGGGATGGAAGGGAACCATCACAAGACAAAGGTCCAACATTAACATGATCTTGCTTGAGAGTGTAATCTTTATTTTCATCCTGAGAGTTCTTAGAGGAGAGATCCTTATGGTATGCATGTTTATAATCAGCGTGGTAAACTTTCTCTTCCTCAAGTGAAATAGATGGATCATCTAGGTATTGTGCATAGAAATCATCAAAGTCTCTTTCATAATCAGAATCATATGGATCACCCTCATGATCTATCCAATGTGACGGCCCATTTGTAGTAAGTAGGAATGGACGATGAGGAGGACTCTTAGGAATAGAGGTGTCATAGGTATCATTACATTGTCTGTCGTCATAGTCATCATAGTCTTCAAAGCTAGATGTGTCACTCTCCGTGGAAGAGGTATCATATTGCTCAATTTTTTTTCAGGGGCATGGTGACATGTACAAGTCTTTATCAAATGGAAAAGAGTATAGAGATTCCATGGAGAATTTTTTAGATTCCTTCTCTTTCTCAAGTTTGTCAAGTTGGACTTGCATAGCTTGCAACTGCTTCATCATAGCGGTGATTATAGCTTCTTCCTCTTGTGTACTAATTCTTTGAGACATGTGTACTGATTCTCAATAGCTATTGCTCTATTCCTGACACAATGATATTTTTGACAGATTCTGGAACTAGGCTGGAAACATTGGATATCTTGCAATTTGACAATTTCTGACAACTCTCTCAAATTTTTCCAAATGACACTCTGCAGACTCGTACGACACTGGGTAGTCTATGAAACGACAGTTGCTAAACTCGTATGACAGTTGGGTAGCAATGAAATGACAGTTGACAAAACTCGTACGACAATTGCTAACAGGGCTTTGACTTTCTTGAATTTGTTGGTTTGAAAACTCGTATGACACTGGGTTCTCAATCGTACGACAGATGGGCAATACTGAAATGACACTTGACAAAACTCATACAACTTTTGACTTCTTGAAATGACTTTTGACTCCAGAAAGATTTTACATCAATTTTTGCAAAATTTAAGGTCTTCAGTTTTGGATTGTTTGCAAATTGTACTATCCAGATTTTGAAGGTTATACCAGATTTGATCGTTTTTAATAGCCAAGTAGATAAACAAGCACGTAGAACAGCTAGCAAGTGATTCCAAGCACGTTTGAAAATAATGAACAAGGGAAAAAGCAACCTTGCACATGAACAATCAAGTGACCAAATTGTGCTAATCCCTGAGAGTACTAATTGTGTATGTTCTGAAAAGTTTTGCAATAACACACATATACCTGAAAATGAAAAATTGGCCTCTCTAGTATTTTTAGTAATGGTTTGACTCTGCAACTTTTATGATTCAAAGGGGTGAACTCCAATCCCGGCGCACCAGGGTTTTGACACAGTCCGAGAACTTAATCTTCAAGAGCTGCTAGGGAGATCTGACAACCCAACAATGAACCATACCCATGGAGATTTCTTCCACAAAGACATTTATATAGCGGCTGTCACTACCACGGCGAAAATGGCTATTACCGCTTGAGGTTCTGTCAGCGCAGTTTGCCCTATGAAGGGATTGTCCGCTATAGTTAACCCTCTCTAAAGATGACTCACAATAGTATACCACAAGGGGACTTGGCTCTAGATTCAAGGTTTTGACACGTCTTCACTTTTAACCCAAACAAAGCAAGCAGATTAATCCGACATGCTAAGACAAAGTTTTGTTCCACCAAGGTCTGTGATATCAACTCCACGTGATCTATCAACCTCTCTGAGGAGAGAATGTATCAATCAATAAGAGAAGACGCACTAACTAATTTTGATTCACCAAAGCTTGTGATATCAACCCCACGTGATCTATCAACCTCTCTGGAGAGAGAATGTGTCGATCAATAAGAGAAGACGCACTATCCAAGATGAATGTGAAACGCACTAAGTATCCTCCCTACCTACAAGGATTCCATCGTCAAGGAAGGATTTCGCTAGGAATCCAATCTCTCAAGAATCACGAATAGTGTTCATAGGGCCTAATTACTATGTGAGCACAGATGTATGTTTCAAAAGCAAATCTACCAAAAGCATCCAAAAAGTAGAAAGAGGAACACTTAACGTTTAAAGTGAATATGAGATGAGTCCACAAGGTGGAACACTTAACACCTCACACAAGCTGAAAACAAGTCCCCAACTTAGAAAACAAGTGAGTTCCTAAAAGCACAAAAGGGTTGCCAAGTGGAACACTTAACGCTTATGTCCTGTTGACCCCTCCCCTTTATGGCGCTGAGATTGCAACCACGGGGCAGAAATGAGGGGCCAGCGGATTAGCGAGTCCAATAACCCAAGATAGCAATCAAGATCAATCACAAGTATTCTAAGACTACTTAATGAATTCTTAAAAGGTCACAACCTAGTATCAATTATGCAAGTGTGTAGAAATAGATAAAAGCATGAAAGGATGCACACAAGCCAGACACATAAGAGATTTATTTTAAGTCCAAATTGAAATGTTAATAGATGAAGGAGAATACATTGGATCCTTGCAACGCGCTTAGTAGATTTTACCTAATTTTTAACAATTTTTGTTGAGCTTTACTATGCAAGCAAGCTACGAACTCTCCAACAAGCCAACAAGCAAACAAGATATGCAAGGTATATTCAACTTATGAAAACCCTAGGGTTAGATCTAAAAATCAATTGTTAGGAGCAATAATAACTAAAAATTAATCCAAATGAAAACTCATATCATGCATTGAATCATATGAAAAATAAGTGCATACCCATCACAAAATTTTAAGTTTTTTTGCACTGCATTTGACCTAGTCAACAAGATCTAATTTTTTTGATATGATTTTGGCCACAAAAATATAAATTTAGAATAGAGACCCCTACTAAAAAATAGATAGCTTTCCAAAAATGCAAAAATTTTAGAAAAATCTCTTCATTTGTGCCCTAGAGACCCATTTTATCAAAACAGACCAGTTTTTGTAAATTGACTATTTGAGCTATGATATCATGTCCAAATTTAAAACACAAAGAATGGACCCCTTGTAAAATTTAAAGAGATTTCTGAAAATATAAAAATTTCCAAAAAATATGCTGATTTGCGTCAGATATTAATTTTTTCTAGAATTTCAAGAAAAAATTATTAAAAATTAAAAACATCTCAAAAAATTCTAAATTTTTTATTGTAGCTTCCTTGACATGTCACAAATCTAAAAAAAAAATTCAAACCAAAATTCCAAGCCGTTTGGGAGGTAAAATTAAATCTTTGAAATTTTGGGGTTTTAGCTCCCAAAAAAAATTAAAACCAGCATGCAAAGGTGGGTTGCCCCACGGTGGGCGCCAGAAATGTGTGTGTGAAAATTGTACCTGATCTATAGACACAACACTCAGTAAAACATTAAAGGTTAGCTATAATCAAAATCGTGCAAAATTGAAAGCTATCTAACCAAGCGATTTACTGCCTTCTAGTAGGTGCGAGATTAATGTTCTTAGATTGTAATCGAGATCAGTGACCTAGACGACACCTAAATGAAGGATTTGAATGCAAAAGATGGATATGAAATTGAATGCAATTAATCTATATTTTTTTGAATTTTCTATGCAATAAGAATGATAAAATGATATGAAACTATCTATATGAAAAACTTGATATGAAACTATCTAAGAATGATATGAAATATGAATGCAAAAATAAGATTGATCTCACAAAGATGTCGATTCGCAAGAGCTTTGATTCTTCAATTCCAATTCTCCAGCGTGATTGTGCAAAATATGAGATGATTTGCTAAGAGTTGAGCTTTAATTTATAGAAATCCAGGGCTTTGGAAGTGCATGGATAAAAACCATAAATCACTCAAATAACTCAGGTTGATTTTTGAGTTATTTTTAAATAAAGGATAATTAACTCACAAAAACATGCAAAAGCTAAGTTTTAACTCAAAATAGAGTTTAGCTTTAATTGATAATTGATAGTTGTCTGCTTTTGTGATTGTGCATGTTTTATTTATGAATTAATTTAATAATAAAGTGATTTATTTCTAACTTAACTGCTTTTAAAAATAAAACAATTGATTTATGGGTCAATCGATTATTTAATCAAACTTTTATTAAAAACTATATTATTAAATAATGACAACTTGCTTTAATTAATTAAATAAGAATTTAATCAATTATTCATAGGATATTTGGATTTATTGTCAAAATTAAATAATACAATTAATAATAGATAGAATTAAATTTAATTACACAATTAAGTGGCAAATATTAAATCTAATTAATTAAATATGAAAATATTCAATTAATCAAACTTTAGGATAAATGTGATTTATTGCCAAATAATTATAAAATTAAAGATAATTATGATGATTAGGAATATTACTAGGAATATTCCCCGATGCAGAATTTAAGATAATCAATTATGATTCGATGATGTTTAGACGTGCCTTAAGTTAGGACTTTGATGTTGATTTCGTTCGATTTGTCGATGTAGGAGGTTAATGAACATATAGCCCATTTTTGGAGTATTACAACAATCAGATTTGCATTACAACAGAAGACCAGCATAAGACCACATTCACCACACCTTGGGATATGTTATGTTACCAGGTCATGCCCTTTGGTCTCAAAAAGGTAGGTTCCACCTACCAAAGAGCCATGGTGACCATCTTTCATGACCTCTTTCATGTGATCATGAAAAATTAAGTGGATGATATCTTAGGAAAATCCAAGATACGAGAATCACACATTGATATTCTCACAACAATCTTTGACATATTGGATAAGTAAAAGGTACGATTGAATTCCAAGAAGTGTGTCTTTGGTGTGCAATCAAGAAAGCTCTTAGGCTACATTGTATCTCGCAGAGGAATAGAAGTGGATCCTAAGAAGGTGAAAGCCATTTTGGAGATGCCACCTCCCAAAACTCTAAAACAATTATGGAGCCTACAAGGGAGACTTTAATCCATCCAGAGATTTGTGTCACAACTAGCAAACAAGGTGCATCCTTTCTCTCACCTACTAAGAAAGGATATCAAATTCATATGGGACTGCTTGTGTTAAAAGGCTTTTGAACAAATCAAGATATATCTGGCTAACACCAGTGTTGGTCCCACCTATTCCAGGAAGGCCTTTAATTCTTTACATCTCAGCAACTACCATAGCACTGGGTGCTCTCCTAGTACAACTAGATGACAATGGAAAAGAGTGTGCCATATACTATCTTAGCATGACTTCAATGGGTTATGAGGTCAACTATATAGCTATTGAGAGAGCTTGTCTGGCTGTAGTCTTTTATATGTAGAAGCTATGTTATTACATGCTTAATCATAAGGTACAGTTGGTAGAAAAGATTGACCCACTTAAGAATTTGTTATCTAAAGCCACTTTGACATGCCGCATGATGAAATGGGTCATGATCCTTAGTGAATTTGATATCATGTATACATAATGCATAGCCATCAAAAGTCAAGAACTAGTAGATCAACATGCAAAGCCTCCTATTCTTGGTAACCATCCTATTGTCACTAACTTTCCTGATAAAATTATCATGACTGTCACTCCTAGCATTCAGTGGAAGCTTTATTTTGATGGATCTTTCACCCATAAAGGATCGAGGGCAGGAATTGTGTTTGTGAAACCTCAAGGGGATTTTATCCCTAAATCTTATAAATTGGCATTTTCTTGTACAAACAATATCATCTTAAAATGGAAGCACTTGTTAGAATAACTGAGAGGGGGGTGAATTATTTATCCAGTGTCCCAAAACTAAATGTATAATTCAAAACAACTTCTTCAATTTCTGCTCCTCGGTAAACAATAATTACTTTCTATATCTGTGCTTTTACTGATTACCAGTCTAATACCATAATAGTTACCGATCAAATCTAACATGTAACATGCAAAGTATGATAACAAACAAATATCACAATCAACACATAACACAAGAGATTTAACGTGGAAACCTTGTAAAGGGAAAAACCACCTGGGACCGGCAACCCAAAATTGTTCACTCTTATGAAGTGAGGATGGTTAAGACCCAACCCTGTTAAAGGTTTACAAACACATTGTCAGGTGTGACCTTGTTAGAGGATTTTAGACTAGAAGTTATCGTCCAACCAGCATTCACTATGGGGTTGACAGGATAACAATGTTCATTCTATGAATGATACATCATAAGACTTTTAGAGTCCACTCAGTTAAGAGATTTTGACTGTATACAATGGTTAAATATGTAACAGTAAATGATCTACTTTAATACAACTTCAATTGCAAATTACAGATCAATATTCAGTCCATACAAATCCTTCTGATCAATATTTCACTTCAGATTCAATACTATATCAACTTACTGTCCGTCGGTAATAACTCTCTTTAGCTTGGTAACTATTCTGCAGCTCAGTTCTTATTAACCAGTACGATCAAAAAACTTCTCCACGTGATTATTCTGCAATATCTTCTTCTTCCGGCATCATTCCATAATGAAATTCTAGTCACTTATATAGACGAGTAAATCATTTTCTTCTCCTCCATCAGATTTTGCCACTTAACCACATTCATAGATTTTGTCGCTTCAAACTTTCTCAGCTGATGTGTCAATAACACATTTCAATCTGCTCCATTAGATCTTCCTTTAATTTTGTTAGCCGTCAATCTTCATAACAAACATTATCTGTTATCACTGAAATCGAGGTACTTTACAGCTCATCAATCCTATCGGCTAAACTAATCATTTAGTTCATTCTGTTCCACTCGGTTAACAAAGAAATGCATCAGTGAACACTGCTCCGTTAATACTTCGATCGGTATATACTACACTCTGTCAGTGTATACTAGAAATGCTTCATTTACCGACAACACTGCTTTGTGTCTTTCAGCTCTATACTTCATCATAGATGAATGCAACATAATAAAGTCAATAGCATCTAGTCATAGACTCATCAACAAGTTACTCAATGTGTTCCTTATCCTCATCTATCATGTACATCTTTCCCCATGTAGATTTCTTTGTTCTTCATCTCTTTCACCTTTCTTCAGATGTCTCGGTATAGTAACTTACAAGATAAGTGATGTCAAACTAGTTGACATCAATGACAACATAATACTGATTTAATCATATCTAATCAGCAACTCCTCAGTGATCTTTAATCACAGATTCTTCAATCAGATTCCAAATCAGTTGTAGTCCAACAATCTCTCCCTTTGGCATTGATGGCAACTCAAGTAATATGAAATGTACCATACACATACCAAACATATATTCTACAGCTTTGTGAACAAAATGTTGTAAGTTAAAATAGACTTAATATGTTTAATCACTACGTTACTAAACAACATTAGATAATACAGCTTTACCATTCTGTAGTTGTGATCTTTTCAATTCTCATGTTCCTGCTTCTGTTCTCTGTAACTGATCTTCAATACTCTGTCTCATTCAGATTGTCTCTCCCTTAGATAATTTTCATCGGTGAAAATCTCCTTTTCTTTTCATATTATTTATCTCTCCCTTTGATAGAAATGCCAAAGAAACAAATAAATAATCAGCTCTGTAGTAGCTAAATAACTCTTTGGTGTCCAATACTTCCTCTATATCTGAGTATACTGATATCCCAAACTATTTCAGTTCTTCAAACTTAATCACAACCTTGAACAAAATTCAAAGTGTGAACTATCTTGCATCAACATGAATGATCTTCTGATAAGATTAGGCTGATGCAACAACCAGATCACCTTAGTGACCAATAGATAGGGGATGAACCCCAAGTCTAGTCCTCAAGTATTCAAATGTGTCCTTCGGTAGAGGCTTTGTAAAATATATGCAAGTTGCTCTTTAGATGTGACAAATTCTAACTTCACTTACTTCTCTTGCACTTTTTCTCTTAAGTAATGATACTTAATAGATATATGCTTTGTCTTAGAGTGCATCACATGATTCTTTGAAATATTAATAGCACTAGTGTTGTCACAATATATAATCACCGGGTCAGTGATTACCTCATTCATCCCTTCCAACACTTGCTTGATATATGAAATGTTTGAATAGTTAGTAGTAGTAGCAACATACTCTGCGTTAGTTGTAGACTGAGAAATACAAGCCTGCTTTTTACTTGTCTAGGTTACAAGTCTTTCACCAAAGAAAAATGCTCCTCTGATGGTGCTTTTTCTATCATCCACATTTCCAGCCCAATCAGCATCGGTGTAAGCTTTTAGTTCAAATTTCCCTTCCTTAGGATACCATAATCCATAATTCTCTATTTTCTTCAAGTATCTTAAGATCCTTTTTTTAGCTATCATGTGTGATTCTCTAGGATTAGCAGAAAATCTTGCAACAATACCCACAGCATGTGCTATATCTAGTCTACTGTGAACTACATACATTAACTTACCAATCATGGATCGGTAAAGTGTCTGGTTTACCTCTGTAGTTTCATCCTCCTTTGTCAATTTTCATCTAGTAGCCATCGGTGTTCCCACAGGTTTAGCATCTTCCATGCCAAATGTCTTCAGTACTTCCTTTATGTATTTAGATTGTGTGATGAATATTCCATCACTCTGCTGAATCACTTGTAGTCCAAGAAAGAACTTAATCTCTTCGAACATAGATATTTCAAATTCCTTTTGCATTTAATTAGCAAATGTCTTGCATACAAGATCTGAGCCTCCAAAAATAATATCATCAACAAATATTTTAGCAATGATAATAGTATCATCAGTATCATCTTTCATATACAGATTGTTGTTTTCACTTGTTCTAACAAATCCAATACTTAACAAGTAAGTGTGCAGTCTTTCATACCATGCTCTAGGTGCTTGCTTCAAGCCATATAAAGCTTTATGTAATCTACATACCATGTCTTTATTGTCAGGATCAACAAATCCTTCAGGTTGTTTGATGTAGACCTCTTCTTCAAGTATACCATTCAGAAATGCTAACTTCACATCCATTTGATAGACTTTGAATTTCTTGTGTGTAGCATATGCAAGTAGCGTTCTAACTCCTTCCAATCTAGCAATAGGTGCAAATTTTTCACCATAGTCAATGCCTTCTTCCTATGCATATCCCTTGCATACCAATCTAGCTTTATTTCTTGTGACTTCACCATTTTCATTCAATTTATTCTTGAATATCCACTTAGTACCCATAACATTCTTATCTTTAGGTCGGGGTACTAAGGACCAGGTTTTGTTCTTCTCTATTTTCTCTATTTCCTCCTTCATTACATTAACCCATTCTTCATTCTCTAATGCAACTTTCACATTTTTAGGTTCAAATTCACAAACTAGACATATACCTCGTCTTGTTTTGCTTCTAGTTTGCATTCCAGCATGTCTGTCTCCAATGATTTGTGTCTTAGGATGATGTCTTCTAACAAAACTAGCTAGAACTCGATTTCTCTTTTCTTGCTCATCCTGCTCAAGGTCATTTCCTTGCTCAGTAGCTCCATCTTGTTCATCGATTTGTGTTGCCTGTTGTCCTGTATTATTTCCCTACTAACCGGTTGTCACAACTTGCGGCATTGGTAGATACTCTAGATCTTCAATGTAAGTGAATCTACCATAGTCTTCTGGTTCCTTTGTACTTTCCTTTGTGTTCTTTTCATCAAACTCATCAACACGAACATTAGTACTTTCAACTATCTTATTTGTAACCTTATTCAAACATTTATATGCTTTACTTGTAGAGGAATATCCTAGAAATATCCCTTCATCTCCTTTAGAATCAAATTTTTCATTTCTCTCATCTTTCAAAATAAAGCATTTACTTCCAAAAATCCTAAAATAACTTACAATAGGTTTGTGTCCAAACCATAGCTCATAAGGTGTTCGGTTGGTGTCCTTCTTCAGTTGTACTCGATTAAGAACATACATAGTTATACTGATAGCTTCCCTCCAATATGTCTGAGCAACATTCTTCTGTATCATCAATGTTCTAGCACAGTTAATTATAGACATGTTCCTTCTTTCAGCAATGCCATTTTGCTGAGGTGTCCTCGATGTAGAGACCTATCTTTTAATTCCATGCTCATTACAAAAATTAGTAAATTCATCAAAGATAAATTCACCTCCTCTATCAGATCTTAAGCATTTTATTTATTTTCCAGTCTCTTTCTCTACCTTAGCTTTATACCACTTAAACATTTTAAAGGCTTCAGATTTCTCTTTCAGGAACATAACAGTCATCAGTCTAGTATAGTCATCAACAAAAAGAATAAAATATCTATCACCAGAAAAACTCTGAGTTCTCATAGGACCACATAGGTCGGTATGAACCAACTCAAGTATCTTCTTTGTTGAGTAGTCTTTACTTTTAAAACTAGACTTAGTCATCTTACCTTTCTGACATTCATGGCACATGGCATGATTAGGTTTTGTCAAGTTAGGCAATCCTCTAACTCTTTTCTTTTTACTAATCTTGGTCATGTTGTCAAAGTTCACATGGCATAACCTTTTATGCCACAACCAAGCATCTTCATCCTTTATTAACAAACAAGAAGACTAATCCATATCAAGATAGAATAGATTACCTCTGGATTGTGTACCAGTTCTGACAAGTCTACCTTCATCATCATAGATCTTCACCTTTTTGCTCTCAAAAGCCAGTCAGTGGCTTGAATTGTTCAGCTGAGCCACACTTAACAGATTATAGTTCAATCCATCTACCCAATATGCATTTTCACATTGTATTATGTCATTGATCATCAGTGAGCCTTTACCTCTTACTATACAAGGTGCATCATTTCCCATTCTCACAGATCCTCCATTATATTCAAAAAGATGATCAAACTTCTCTACATCACCAGTCATATGATGTGTACAACCACTGTCTATGATCCATGTATCATTTCTTCTTACTTTAGAGATCAGTGTTGTCTCTTCATATTTCTCTTCTTCCTCTGAGTCATCTTTCATTGCAATAAATACAACTTCTATGTCATCATCAGAATCAGATTCAGTTTCAATATCTTCGGCTATGTAACATACCTTTTTTCCTTTATCATCTTGGTTGTCTCTATTGTTGTGTCGGTAGCCTCTGTTGACTCTTCTCCCATAGCTTCCTTCAGATCGGTCATTAGATCTATCATCATCTTTCTTCTGAGGACATCTAGCAGTGATGTGACCAACTTCTTTACAATTAAAACATGCCAAAGGTAGCTTACCTCTATACCTTCCTTTTCCTTTGGGAAATCTTCTGGCCATAAGAGCTTCAAGCTCATCAAGTTCATCATCGGTATTACTATCACTATCATAATTCTTATTATTCCTGCTAGACTTTCCAATCTTCAAAGAAGACATGAAAGCGGATTCAACAGAAGGAACAGCATTGTTATCAAATTTGTTTAATTCAAAGGTTGTAAGTTTACCAATCAGAGTGTCAAGAGTAAGGTTGGATGTAGCTCTTGTTTCATGAATTGCAGAGATCCTGATTGCATAAACTAGCAGCAAAGTTCTGAGAATCTTGCTTATCACTTTTTCATCATCAATCACTCCATCAGATGCTCTAATAGCATGTACCACCTCTTTTAGTCTATTTGAGTATTGTATAATGTTCTCACCTTCTTTCATTCTCATATCATCAAATTTGCCTCTTAGGCTTTTAGCTCGGGCTCTTTTGACATTCAGATCTCCACTGTATATCAGATTTAACTTGTCCCACATCTTCTTAGCAGTATCACAACCCTTGATGTCTTCAAATTTGGCATCGGTACAGGTAGCAGCAAGTTCCATCATAGTGATATTGTGTCCATGTCTGTCCTTCAGTTGATCAAGAGTTAAGGGACCAATGGGCGGTTGTATGTAGCCATTCTCCATAAGATCTAATGCAGAATTCCCAATTCCAGATATGTGCAGCTTCATCCTTCTTTTCCATACTATGAAGTTCTCTTTGTTCAGCTTCAGTAATTCCCTCTTATACATCTTGAGACCTTTGTGCTTAAGTCCTTAAAACTCTATTCTAAGAAACCACTACTTTGATACCAATTGTTAGAATAACTGAGAGGGTGGTGAATCAGTTATCCATTGTCCCAAAACAAAATGTATAATTCAAAACAACTTCTTCAATTTCTTCTCCTCGATAAACAATAATTACTTTCTCTGTCTATGCTTTTACTGATTACCAGTCTAATATCATAATAGTTACAAATCAAATCTAACATGTAACATGTAAAGTATGATAACAAACAAATATCACAATCAACACATAACACAAGAGATTTAACGTGGAAACCCTATAAAGGGAAAAACCACCTGGGACTGGCAACCCAAAATTGTTCACTCTTCTGAAGTGAGGTTGATTAAGACCCAACCCTGTTAAAGGTTTACAAACACACTGTCAAGTGTGACCTTGTTAGAGAATTTTAGACTAGAAGCTATTGTCCAACCAGCATTCACTATGGGGTTGACAGGATAACAATGTTCATTCTATGAATGATACATCATAAGACTTTTAGAGTTGACTCGGTTAAGAGATTTTGACTGTATACAATGGTTAAATATGTAATAGTAAATGATCTACTTTAATACAACTTCAATTGTAGATTACAGATCAATAATCAGTCCATACAAATCCTTCTAATCAATATTTCACTTAAGATTCAATACTGTATCAACTTACTATCTATCGGTAATAACTCTCTGTATCTCGGTAACTGTTCTACAGCTCGGTTCTTATTAACCAGTATGATCAAAAAACTTCTCCACGTGATTATTCTGCAATATCTTCTTCTTTCGGCATCATTCCATAATGTAATTCTAGTCTCTTATATAGACAAGTAAATCATTTTCTTCTCCTCCATCAGATTTTGCCGCTTAACCACATTCATAGATTTTTTCACTTCAAACTTTCTCGGCTGATGTGTCAATAACACCTTTCAATCTGCTCCATTAAATCTTCCTTTAATTTTGTTAGCCGTCGATCTTCATAACAAACATTATCTGTTATCACTTAAATCGAGGTACTTTACAGCTCATCAATCCTATCAGCTAAACTAATCATTTAGTTCATTTTGTTTCACTCAGTTAAAAAAGAAATGTGTCAGTGAACACTACTCGGTTAATACTTCAATCAGTATATACTACACTCCATCGGTGTATACTAGAAATACTTCATTTACCGACAACACTGCTTTGTGTCTTTTAGCTCTATACTTCATCATAGATGAATGCAACATAATAAAGTCAATATCATCTAGTCATAGACTCATCAACAAGTTACTCAATGTGTTCATTATCCTCATCTATCATGTACATCTTTCCCCATGTAGATTTCTCTATTTTTCATCTCTTTCACCTTTCTTCAGATGTCTCGGTATAGTAACTTACAAGATAAGTATTATCAAACTAGTTGACATCAATGACAACATAATATTGATTTAATCATATCTAATCAGCAACTCC
The DNA here is from genome assembly GCA_027943335.1 of Chamaecyparis obtusa. Classification (NCBI taxonomy): domain Eukaryota; kingdom Viridiplantae; phylum Streptophyta; class Pinopsida; order Cupressales; family Cupressaceae; genus Chamaecyparis; species Chamaecyparis obtusa. The sequence goes on along the minus strand of BSBK01013837.1, from coordinate 27,507 downwards.
TCAATGATCTTTAATTACAGATTCTTCAATCAGATTTCAAATCAGTTGTAGTCTAACAATACTTCCATGATAAGAGTGTTTAGCCCTCTGAGTAAGTGGTATGGGTCATGTTAAGCACCTTGATCGGGTCTTTGCATGTATGTGGCTTTCCCCCCCATTTTGCTTCTCTCTGCACCTGTTTTCCACTTCATTTCTGCATTTCCTAGCATTATGGACTAAGGTCCTGAGGTTTTTGACCTCAAGGTCAAAGTTGACCTTGAGGGTCAAAGTTGACCTCGACCCTGACCTAGGGTGGGGTCTACCTCATCCTTGACCCAGATTTCAAATTTTAGGCTCCCATGATTTTCGGGTGTCAGGTTTCAGAAATATTTGTTTTCCCGCTTCGAGGTCAGCCATTTCAAGTTTTGGAATGGTAAATCCTTAAATTGCATTTAATATGGGTCTATTTCTATGGGTTAAGGTTAATTGGGATTTAATTCCCCAATGTCAACCTTCTCTAGAGGTTTGTGCCCTTGATCACTATAAAAGGAGGCCTTCCTCTCTCATTTCAATCCATCTCTCAATCAAGTTTTCATATATCATCTCAAGAAATTTTATGAGCAAGCTCTCAAGTGCAAGCAAGTGAATTCAAGCATTTAAGAAATCCTTCAAGAATTCAAGTGTTCAAGCATTCATTCATCAAGGAGATCCATTGTTAGCCATTGAATGATTCAATCTCTTTGGAGCCCCCTTGAAGATCCATCCTTCCACATTCATCCAAGTTAATTCCTATGCAAAGATCCATTCAAGATTGGTGTTGAAGATCTAATGTCATTGATTTGAGACATCCTACATTCATTCTACAACCATTGGAGCATCCCTACTTGTGAATTTGAGGATTCGAATCCTCTACAAGGAATTCAACATAAGCAAGGTGAATTGTTTCATTTACTTTGTTTATGCACAATACAATTTCAATTCAATTTCAAGGTTAATTCCTAAATTAGGGTTTCACCAAGGCAAACCCCTCATACAAATAACCAAAACCCTCTTTTTCTTGTAGGTATAGGTGTGGAACTGTGGATCTGAGCTTGGATTTGGATACCCTTTTCAGTGAACTTCTGAGATCTGCGAACAAAGTCAAAGTCAACCTTCAAAATATTAATGTAGCCTTTGACCTTTTATCAGGGTCAAAGACTACCTGCTGTCAAAAAGATAAAATTTTTCTGGGTTTTCTTCGTCTCGACATTTCTAGTCCGAAACAAGATGCAAAATTGCCTGAATCTGCACACAAACATCAGAAATCAACATTTTCTAGATCTGCCCTATTTTGAGGTTAGTACTTCCCTTTCAATTATTTTAGATTTCAAGCACATCTCCTTTATAGGGAAATATAAGGTTTTCTTCCTCTTTCATATTCTCTATAGATTGATTCGATTGTGCATTAACCTTTTGGTTGATCAATTTGGATCTCTCCTTTGGGAATTTAGATTTAGAAGTAGATCTCATATTTCCCCCCTACATTTTAGGGTGGATACTATTTCATCCTATTCATTTTGGTGAACCCGACTAGCTTACTCTCTTTCTTTTTGGTGTTAGTTATCTATTTATATTATCTTGTTAGTATTAGATTTCTCTTTTATGTTAAATCTTGCATGCTAATTAGATTTCAAAATATAAAAATATTCATGATTTATGTTATATACTAATAAAAGTATCTTCATAGAATTAGGGTTAATCATCAACAATAAGTGAAATAATAACTAAATACAACCACAATTGAGCAATTATTTAACAAAATCAATGACTAATTGAGCATCCTATGGCTCTCTAACTAAGATGTTAATGAATGAGCTCTCAACAAGCTCTCACTAATGACATTCCTAGTATGAGAATGATAGAGATAAAACAATATGCTAAAGCTAAAAATTATCAAGATGAATGCTAAAATTGCTCTTAAATGCTTTTCTAAACTCAAATTGCAAGAGGTTTGATGCAATTTTCAGATAGGTGATTGATAATAATGAAGGATTTTAGCCTTCTTTTTATAGATTTTCCAATGGTAGGGGGTGTAGTTGTGTTTAATCATGGTTGAGTTGGAGTTAAGTCTTTGGTTCCACCCTTTGAAGACAAAGCAAAGTTTGTGTCCTCAAAGCTTGGGACAAGTAGACAAGATGGATGGTTAAGATTCTTTTTCACTTTGAGTGAATGAGATTTAATTTGGCTTGATCCATGTGAATGCCTTTCCTTACATTTCATTGGTTGATTGAATTTCCTCTCCTTTTGGTTTGTTGAGAGTAATTGATTTTTATTAATTGATTTAATTGATTTATTTTAGCCATGTACCCCTTGAATGGGTTGAATTTAATTTAATCCAAGACTATACAATTAATTGAATTAATTGTATTTTGATTTGATTACACTTGATTAAAATGCTCTCAATTTTGATTGATATTGAATTAGGACTTGATTTTAATTTTGATTGGCTAATTGTGCATTGTGATTCAATTATTTCCTTGATTTGATTTGATTTGACTTGATTTGCTTTGAATTATTGTTAAATTGTCTTTGGCCATTTTTAGGTGATTACATATGTGTTCTTAGTTTAGTTCATTTGCATTGCATTGGTTTATGAGCTTTACTACTATTAGTCCTACTCATAACATTTCGGTTAGAAGAAGTCGTAGACTCATGGGTGCCTTTGATCCTGAATCTTCCTCTCCTTTCCTTAGGATCTCAAATGATAATTTGATTCTTCATGATTCCAACCCTATTATGGATAAAAACTCTTCTCACTCATCTCATGACGAGGATGACACTTTAAGAGTTCTTCCTGAACAAGTCCAAAAAATTTCAACTGAACTTGATAAAATGGGTAATTGGCTTATTCAAGAGAACCACAATCAGGATTCTATTCAAGCTATAGAGGCTCTTAAGAAAGTTCTTCATGATAGTGATCAAGGTGTTAACCTCTTATGTGGTATTACTTATATGGTGAAAATGTGACCACACTTATATGAATCCTTACATGCAAGAAAACTCAACAATGAGCCCTCAAAAACTCGATGCATGGAGTTGCAAGATTTATAAAATTGCTATCAGCTAAAGCTATAAACTCATGACCTTGCTAGTCAACCACACAATGAGAGATTCTAAATCAAAGACAAGGGCAACAATGCCAATATCTCCAATGAAATCAATATGGATGCAATGCAATGCAATGCAAACTAATCTATGAGAATGAAAGATGCAAGCTATGCTATGAAAGGAAAATACAAGTGTTACAAATCCTCCTATTAAGCTATGTGAGATTAATCTATTGCATAAAGGAAATCTATACTAAAAATGTCATGATTATGCAACTATGATGTAAGAAAATAAGCTAAATGAAATGCAACAACAATGTCTTCAAAGCTTGAATGCAAGAATGTCTTTAAAAAGCTTCAAATGACCTAGAAAATTTACAGCATAACATTAGCATAAAAACCTAAGATATGAAAATGAAGGTGAGAGCTCTCTTTTTATAAGAAATGAGATGAAAATGGACCATTGAGATTAAAAGGCAAAAGACTTAATCAACGGTGGAGAAAAAAAAGAAGCTTGATCCTTGTGCACAAATATCCTCCAATAGGAAAATAAGAGTTGACTTTAGTGTCCATATGAAACAAAAAGTACTTTTTCTCTTTTTATAAAATAAGAATAATGCTTTATTTGTGCAACATAGGATAAGAAAAAAAGTGGGGCTTTTTTATTTAAATAAAAGGGGAGGAAATTCATTTTAATTAAATAAAGGCTTAGGATAAAGTGATTTTATTATTTAATTAAAAGAGATTTTTAATTAATTAAAAGGGAGCATGTTCTCTTAATTAAATAAGATTTTTATTTTTTTCTCTTTTAAATTAAATAAGGCTCAAACCTTAAGAAATATTGAATTGATTATGATTTGATCAAGGAAATTGATATAATTGATATTGTAGATATTTGAAAATATTGATTCAAGGATTTGACAAATTGTTGAATGGGGGCCCAAAGTCTAGGCAACCATTTTAGGGTGCATACATTACTCACCTCGTGCATTCAAATGTTAAACCTCTAGCTCAAGAAGCTCAAGATTTAGGGTTGATTCCTCCTATCACTAGTGTAGAACCCTCTTCTAATCCTTTACCTAGTATGCCTACCTATACTCCTTCTTTGGTGACTGTGACGGTTCCCTCTGTTCTTATGAGTGTTCCTCTTGTGTCCCTCCCTACATCACAACCTTCATATCATAATGTTCCTTTTACTTATTCCAATCCGATTCCAACTGTAGTTCCTAGTGTTCCTCCAATTGTGTCTTCTATTTTCACAACTTCTTACACTGTACCTAGTGTTTCTAATGTTGTTATTCCTCCTATTTCATCTAATGATTCAACAATCATCATTTTGGCTCAAATTGTGTCATCCTTACAACAACAACTTGCTTCCCTAACTCAAAACAAGTTTAGTGTTCCTACATGTGACATGGGAAGTCCTTTGTCCCGAGACATTATTCGTACTCATGTTCCTCAGCAAGTTGATATGCCTCATCTTGAGAATTATAATGGAAAAGGAGACCCCATTCATCATGTTAAAACATTTCAAATCCTTTGTAGTGATTATGCTCATGACCATAGGATTTTAGCCAAACTCTTTGCTAGGACCTTCCGTGACAAGGCCTTACAATGGTATTGTTCCTTGCCTCCTTATTCTATTGATTCCTTTCCACAACTTGCTAATGCCTTTATTCAACAATTTCAAAACAATATTGGCCTGCAAGTGTCTTTGACTGATTTAATGCATTGTAAACAAAGTTCTAAGGAAAAATTAACTAAATTTATCGGTAGATTTAAGCATTTGTATGCTCAGATTTCCTATCATGTTCCTGATATTGATATTCAACGTATGTTTATTTCAAATTTGCAAAAGGATATTAGAGATAAGTTTCTACTTACTGAATTTACCTCTTTTCAACAGCTTTGTGCAGCGCTTCATCATTATCAATTACAAGTGAATCAATTTGAGAGAAACACTCCAATGGCTCCTATTCCAGTTGATAAGAGTGATGCTACTCCTAATCCAAACAAATTTAAAAAATTCAACAACTATGTCAAGATAAACAAACAAGCGAATGCAGTTGCTGATCAAGTTGTTGTTGCATCTCACAATGCCACTTCTACATCCACTGCTTTTCGATTAAATTGTACGTTTACTCCTCTCTCTGAATCTTTACATACTATTATGAATAGGTTGTTAACTGCTAATATGATTACTTTACCTCCTATTTGACCTCTTTTACCTGCTACGATTGCATCTAAATCTTTTGATCCAAATTTTTTTTTATCAAAATCATCGTAAGAATGGTCATGATACTGAGAAGTGTTATTCTTTAAAACATAAGGTTCAAGACTTAATTGATTCTAATGCTTTATCTGTTGATAATCTTGATGGTAGTGGGAACAAATTTGTCTCTCCTCCTAATCAAAACCTTCAAATCTATACGAATCCTTTACCTACGCATGATACTAATACCATTGCTTAGCCATCTACTATGGAAATTATGTATGATTCAAAGATGGTTGATCTCAATCATGTTTTTAATCAAGTGGAGCATGTTGATCAATCTGTATCTCCACCTCAACCTCAACCTCAACCTCAGATTCAACCTCAAGTTCAATCTCAACTTCAACCAAAACTTAAGCCTAAATTGAAAACTCAACCTAAACCTCGACAACAACCTAAGAATAAAATACCTTGGGAACTTTTAATTACCTTTGATGACTCTGAGACTATTAAAGCTCCTGATGGTCCCCTTTACATTTATGCTAGAATTTCTTAGAAATCTACTCGTGGTTGTCTTGTTGATCCTACATCTTTAGTCAATGTTATTACTAAAGAAAATATTTTTATGAAAAGCTTACAACGAGATTCTTATGATACATCAGATGTGTGGATTCAAACTTGCAATGGTTTTCTTTATCCATCATTTGGTTCTATTACTTTACCGGTTGAACTTTGTGGAAAAATTGTGAACACTACCTTTGTTGTTGTTCCTACTTCTGATCAATTTCAAGTTAAGCTAGGTTTGCCTAGGTTGAATGCCATGCATGTTGTTTCTTCACCTATCCATAAGTATCTTAAATTTGTTCATGATGAAGAAGTGAAGATGGTTAATCATAGTTTATATCAACCTTCTAGGCCTAGAGATTGTGCTGCTCTTGATTTCTTTTGGCCTTCATTACCTAATTCATGTTCTCCTCGACCTAATAATATTTTTTGTTCATATCAAGCTTATAAACATTGTAAGATTCTTGAGTTAAGTATACCTCCTATGGATCTTAATCATGGTCTTTTTCCTACACCTTCTATACCTCCTTTAACTATGGCATCTTGTTCTTCTAATCAAGTTCCTCCTATTTTTGATAATCCTATTGATATTCCAAAAGAACTTGTGAAGGATCATGTGATTGTTCCTCCTAGTTCTCAACCTATTTCAAGTAAATCAAAATGGAATCAATCTGCTAATGAACATCATAAAAAACATCATGCTCATGCTAAAGCTTGTAATTCTATTCTTCAAAGATCTCTACCTTCTTTGGATAATACTATGCATGATGTGTTAGAAGAAGTTGTTACTAATAATGATGTTAAGATGCATGATTATGATGATTCTATTCGTATCTTAGATCCTATTTTGATTAATTTGGATGAAGAAGATACTCTTGATGATACTAATGATGTTAATGATGAATATGAGACTATTGACATTGACATTGATTTACCTAGTATGCTTTCATCACAATTAACTCTTATCGAACATTGTGATTCTCAAGAGGATCCTTGTTTGGAACTGGCTATCATTCCTACTGTGTTGGATATAGTCCCTCTTGCGAGTTACCCACCTTCCCTAAATGATATACAATGAGATGAGGAGAGTAGGCGGCACGCTTGATCAGCTTTTCCTTCATGGTAGCTTTGTTGTGTGTTTTCCTGTTGTACTGTGCTTCTCCCGTAATGTATTTGCTAAATGTTGTTAGATTCTTTTATACGATCCTTGTTACTTTGTTGGTACAAGGTAATAAAGGAATTGAAACTATTGTTCAATTCCTCTATATGTATCTATATTCTTTTATGCATTGTTTTATGTTATTTCATAAATGTGCCATTATTCGTAAATGTTTCCTTGTGTAATCTGCTTGGATTTGAGATGTGGTAGTACTAATTCTTTTTTGGTCTCCATGTCATGGTCCGAAAAGATTATTCTTTGTATATCTTATGTGATCTTTCCTCCTTTGTGATTGTACTTCTACTTTCTTTGGGGAATGATGTCAATTCATTTTCAATAATATCATATATATATTATCTTATGATCATACTGACCCCACGGTAGGTAGATCCCTTATGTGGTCTTTGTATGTTTCTATGATATTTCCCTTGATTTCTCTTCATCTGGGGGCATCTCGAAGTGGAAACGTAATCAGTGGAGTTGTTTATGTTTCCGTTAAAGCCATTGCTCCTATTAAAGTGTTAGAAATGACTTTAATGTGGGGGCATACACTCAGCTCACATGTTGCACACACACACTTTTTGATACACATATATTATTTTTCAAGATACCTTTTCTCCCTTTTTGGATTAGTGACTAATCCTTAAAGCATGGATTTATATTTTAGGATCTCTTGATCCCTCCAATTCAAATAAATATATATATTTTTGATCCCTTAAGGTCACAGGTGTCCTTAAGAATGAATCTATTTTGTTTTTGGTTTTATTCTTATGAAATAGAATATTCCTAAGGGTGAATCCTTGATGGGTTGACTAGTGAGTAGCCACATTCACTAGGAGGTTCAATTCCATCTTTCTAGTTGCATCATTTTCCTCTGTGGTTCACAATAGGATATAAGTTCTTATTGGGTGAGATAATCACACCCTCTCTTTCTCTCTAGAGATGTCTCTCTTATTGTGATCTTAGATTCAACGAAGACTTGAGTCCCTGGGGGCTTGAGGTTTCTCTTTGTCCCTTTGATTATGATAAGATTATCTTTCATTTTGATCTCCTTTACCAAGAGTTTGCATCGAGTCCATACTCTTTCTAAAGTGGGGGCTTAATGTATCATCTTAAAATGGAATCACTTCCATGATAAGAGTGTTTAGCCCTCTGAGTAAGTGGTCTGGGGTCATGTTAAGCACCTTGATCAGGTCTTTGCATGTATTTGGCTTTTCCCCCCATTTTGCTTCTCTCTGCACCTATTTTTCACTTCATTTCTGCATTTCCTAGCATTATGGACTCAGGTCCTGAGGTTTTTGGCCTCAAGGTCAAAGTTGACCTTGAGGGTCAAAGTTGATCTCGACCCTGACCTAGGTCAGGGATGACCTCGACCTTAACCTAGGGTGGGGTCTACCTCATCCTTGACCCAGATTTTAAATTTCAGGTTCCCATGATTTCCGGGTGTCAAGTTTCAGAAATATTTGTTTTCCTACTTTCGGGTCGGCCATTTTGGGTTTTGAAATGGTAAATCCTTAAATTGCATTTAATATGGGTCCATTTCTAGGGGTTAAGGTTAATTAGGATTTAATTCCCCAATGTTGTCCTTCTCTAGAGGTTTGTGCCCTAGATCATGTTACAAGTAGTGGTTGTCGTTGCACCAAAAGATCGACCCGTTAATGCCTGATATAACCACTAGACTTATAGAAGACACAGGAGGCTGTTAAACTATGTCATGAATCCTAAGGGGAGCATTAACCATTTTTCCAACAATCTCCCCCTCAGCGCTACCTGAGGGGATTCGAACCTGTGACCAAGCTCTGATATCACTTGTTACAAGTAGTGGTTGTCGTTGCACCAAAAGATCGACCTGTTAATGCCCGATACAACCACTAGACTTATAGAAGACACATAAGGCTATTAAACCATGTCATGAATCCCAAGGGGAGTGCTAACCATTTTGCCAATATATCACTATAAAAGGAGGCCTTCCTCTCTCATTTTAATCCATCTCTCAATCAAGTTTTCATATCTCATCTCAAGAAATTTCATGAGCAAACTCTCAAGTACAAGAAAGTGAATTCAAGCATTCAAGCAAGTCTTCAAGAATTCATTCATCAAGGAGATCCATTGTTAGCCATTGAAGGATTCAATCTCTTTGGAGCCCCCTTGAAGATCCATCCTTCCACATTCATCCAAGTCAATTCCCATGCAAAGATCCATTCAAGATTGGTGTTGAAGATCAAATGTCATTGATTTGAGACATCCTACATTCATTCTACAACCATTGGAGCATTCCTACTTGTGGATTTAAGGATTTGAATCCTCTACAAGGACTTCAACATAAGCAAGGTGAATTGTTTCATTTACTTTGTTTATGCACAATACAATTTCAATTCAATTTCAAGGTTAATTTCTAAATTGGGGTTTGACCAAGGCAAACCCCCCATACAAACAATAAAAACCCTTTTTTTCTTGCAAGTATAGATGCAAAACTGTAGATCTGAGCTTGGATTTGGATACCCTTTTTGGCAAACTTCCGAGATCTGTGAACAAAGTCAAATTCAAGCTTCAAAATATTAATGTAGCCTTTAATCTTTTATCAGGGTCAAAGACTACCTGCTGTTAGAAAGATAAAAGTTTTCTAGGTTTTCTTCGTCTTGGCATTTCTAGTCGAAACAGGTTGTAAAATTGCTTGAAACTGCACACAGACATCAGAAATTAACATTTTCTAGATCTTCCTTATTTTGAGGTTAGTACTTCCCTTTCAATTATTTCAGATTTCAAGCACATCTCCTTTATAGGGAAATATAAGGTTTTCTTCCTCTTTCATATTCTCTATAGATTGATTTGATTGTGCATTAACCTTTTGGTTGATCAATTTGGATCTCTCCTTTGGGAATTTGGATTGAGAAGTAGATCTCATATTTCCCCCATTCAATTAGGTGATTCCATTTTCATCCTATTCACAAACAACATTGTTGAATATGAGGCCTTGGTTACAGGGCTTCGCCAAGCTATAAAATGGAGGATTATGAGTTTGCTTGTTTTGGGTGATTCCCAATTGGTTATCAAATAAGTTAATGATGAGTATCAGACACAAGATGACAAGTTATTGCCTTACCATCACATGGTTGAAGATCTTAAAAACCATTTTATAGATATTCTTTTTCAGTAAATCCCAAGAGCAAATAATAACTTTGCGGATGACATGGCTACTATTGCTTCACTGATATCCATGCCAGAGATAAGCACACGATGTGAATTCCTTGTCGAGAATCTTATGGTCTCTACCTATGATTAGCCAGATTCTGATATAGTGTGTGAAATTGTTGGTCCTAAATCACCTCGGTATCAGGAAATCCTCACCTATTTTCATGACAAAACCATTCCCCTTACCCTTATGCCTAACCAACAAAAAATGTTCGTTTGTCACACTTCCCATTACATAATCCTTGGAGACACCCTATTTTGCAAACACTTTGATGGAACTCTTCTTTGCTGTCTGAATTCAGAGGAAGCACACACATCCTTGGAAGAGGTACATCAAGGAATCTGTGGAGCCCATTCTAGTGGCCTCACTTTAGCAAAGAAGTTGCTCTGTACTGGGTACTATTGGCCGGTAATGGAGAAGGATACTTATCATTATGTGAAGAAATGTGTTCCTTGTTAGCAGCATGGCGATTTGATACAAGCTCCCGCTCAATCCCTCCAACCCACCATTACACCTTGGCCTTTTTTGTGATGGGGTTCTGATCTTGAGGGCCAAATATTCCCAAACTCTTCTAGTGGCCACAAGTCTATCCTAGCCGCTATCGAATACTTTACTAAATGGGTGGAAGCCACCCCCCTCACCTACACAACTAGTAAGAAAGTTTCCAAATTTATCCTGAATTATATTATTTATTGCTATGGATCTTGAAAGATCTCCATACTGATAATGAAACACCTTTCAAAAATTAGGATGTCTCTAAACTTTACAAGAAATTTGGCATTACCCAGAATTTCTCATCCAAATATTTCCCATAAGACAACAGTCAAGCTGAGACTACAAATAAAACTATCCTAAAAATTCTCAAAAAGACTATTGATGACACTGGTCGTGATTGACACCTACAACTCAATCCCACCCTCTGGGCCTACTGCACTTCCATCCATACTCCCATTGGCGCCACTCCATTCACCCTTGTCTATGGTCCTGAGGTTGTTTTACCCATTGAAATTGAGCTCCCTTCCCTCAGGATTTCTCTCAACAACTTGATGTTTGAAGAAGAATATAGGGTTTCCCGCTTGCAAGACCTGCAACTCCTCGATGAGAGACACCTTAATGCCCTTAACCACCATCGCATGTATCAAAATTTTCTATGCTTACAGTTCCATAAGAAGATCAAACCTCATGAGTTTGACATTGGTGACTTGGTCTTGTAGTATAACATGAAGAATCTTAGGAGTCAAGAAAAGAAAGGGAAGTTTGATTCTAATTGGTTGGGTCCCTTTGTTATTACTGCTAAATTTGGTTATGGGGCATATCAGATTGCCACACCTGAGGGAGATTCACTCCCTGATCCTGTTAATATTGTACATCTAAAGTGATTTTATGCATAGATTAGCATTTAGTTCTTGTACAGTGTCCATTCAGTAAAAAATCCCTAAAAGTCAGAAAAAGTCATGAAAAACTCATTAAAAAAAAAAGCAAAAAATCCTAAACAACAGAAAATGTTCATGAAAAAATCATTGTTTGGTGAAAACCTGGTAAACATGCACCTTGCAAAAAAAAAAGAGAAATAAATTTGTCCAACGGGTGAAAACTTGGCAAACAAGCACTTTGGTCAAGTATCATGGTAAAAACATGTTTCAGGTACCATAATAGCAAATTTGGATCCATTGTCTTCCCTCACCCACTATACATATTCATCCCCATCTTCATCATATTTTTTTATCATCGCTTCCTGCATTTCCATAAAGATCCAAGCGTAATTCCTAGCAAGTTGAGCTTTATCCCATCACACTGAGCTTTTCCCAGACACGTTGATCACAATCAAGTGCTTCTCAAAAATTAATATCAAAATCAAATCTTTGATTTGTTGTTCTTTTCACATCTATTGTCAGTGAATATCCATCTCACTCAATCAATCTTTGTCCTGTAGGATGCGTCCTTCCTTAGTCGGCTCAAATCAAACTCATCAAATCTTCTCTTGTTCATGGCAAGAACTGTGGACCGAATGACCACTTGGTTAGGAGATCTTATTTGTTGATTTTATCTTTTTGTGTCAATAGATCCTACTCATGATTGCCTAGGTCTTTCATATCTTGGTATATTATGAATGGTGAACATTGATGCATATGTTGATTGCGGTGTGATCTATTTGCTGATACTTTATGCATGTTCTTGTTGGTTTTTTAGTCATGATTATGCATACCTTGCTGGGGGCAATGGGTTAGCATCCTCATGTCCTTTCAGATGGACATTAGTATTCCCAAACCTCTCCAATAAGTATATGTCATAGGTTCTGTCATGATTAGGCAACCTACACTTACATCCCTAAAGTTATCTATTTCATTTGAGAGTCTAGTCCATGCAATGGAACAATGGCATATGTGCTTTTATAACACATGATGCATATCTCTTGTTGCAATATTAAACTAGGGTGTGCTCTCCAACAAAAACACAATATAAATCCTACGAAGGTCATGTAGTTAGGATGCATATTTTTTTGTCACATTTGCATATTACTCTTGGCATGGTTTCTATTTATTCCCCCTTCCTACAACTTGTTGAATGCTCCTATCGGTTATGTTTGACAAACTTGTTTGCATTTTAGTTAGTTCATTACTTTGCATTAATCATTATCATTACTTAATCATTCACTTATTTTATCATTAATTGTCATTATATTCATTAATCATTAGTTCATTCATCATTAGCTTCATTAATCATTAATCATTAATTCATTGCGTTCATTAACTTTTAATCCTTATCATTATTACATTCATTAATCATTAATCATTAGTTCATTTTATTAATTTCATTTATCATTCACTCATTCATTACTCATTAATTATTAGCTTATTTCATTGCATTCATCATTATCATTATTTATTAATCATTACATCCATCCATTATTACATTACTCATTAAGTTATCCATTAACCATTATTAAATATTTTTACATTGCATTTACTCATTATGTTAATCATTACATCACATTTACATACATCTATACATCCATCTAATCATATAATCCATTGCACATATAAACCTGCATCACAAACACATCAACATAAATCTCACATCTTGCATCACACATGCCAGCCTATAATACCATCATAATCATGTACATATGCATACAAGAATCAAATCAAATCATATAGAACCATCTTAATCATGTACATATGCATAGAAAAATTAAAACACATAACATCACATAGGACCATCATAATCATGTATATATATAAAAGAATTAAGTGTACAAGTCCATCAAATATATCAATGCATATACATGTATATATCAAGTTTTGTTGTACATATATCGCTCAAAATCTATACAAGTGTCAAAAATAGCAGGTAGGGCTCAAGATGTCGACTTTGTGGAAGGATCAGATCCTCCTGTACCATCCCCCCTCTGTCTTATGGGGGTCTCATCCCTACAGAGGCCTATGATCCCCATGCCCCTGTCATTTGAGAGTCTGCCCCCTCATTGTACATTGCAACCCTTTGTCCCTCGAGAGTGGCCTCATAATACAAACAACAATAGTACTCCATCTCCCTGATGGCTCTTGTCTCTCAGCTGTGAGTAGCGAAAGTCTCCTGCACCACCTACATCACCCTTGGACCTGTCACCATATGTACTGCGATCTCTCACTAGCCCATGTACTCCTTGACTTAACGATGGTATAGGTCCGTCTCCTATGTCACTACCTATAACTCTTTTCTCAGCTACTTTATCAGCTGGTCATGTCCCCCGGCCTCCTCCATCTGAGTCACCATCACTGTGAACTCACCGTTGTCTACCCTAGCATGTAACATGTTTAGAGAACTTTGAGCATTGTCTGCTCATGCTTGCTCTCCTACCCATAGGCCTTGTATCTTGGCCACCTCAGCCTATAAACTAAGCTCAAATGCCTTAGCTGTAGCTAATATACCTTGTACTCTGGCTACCTCCACCTGAAGACTCAGCTCTGATGCCTATGTGGTAGCAAGTAGTTCTTGTACCTTGCCCACCTCTGTCTACAAGCTATCATGCTCTGCCACAATGATGTTGTGTACCTCTTAGGCTATATAGTCAGGCCTTGGTCCCTATCCTTGTGCTAGAGCTAGATGAGGCCCTTGTACCTATCAATGTGCATGTGCTTGCACCTATGGTATTACTGGTGGGGATCCACCCACCAATACCTGTACTAACCCCCAACAACATGGTACTACCACCCATCGCTACCCCTGCCTGCTCCTCCTTCTCCATCTCCTCCTCCTCCATCCCCATCTCCTCCTCCTCCTCCTCCATCCCCATCTCCTCCTCCTCCTCCATCCCCATCTCTTCCTCCTCCTCCTCCGGCCCCATCCCCATCTCCTTTGTCATCTCCAGCCTCGTCTCTATCTGCCCCAGCTCCATCTCCTCCTTTGGTAGGCTACTCTATTGTGGGCACTGCCCCTGGTACCATTAATCAGATGGGATGATGTACTGCCCACAACTGTGCATAGGTAGGTGTAACTCTTGTATCTCATACCTGATCCTTACCTTACTACTAGGGTACCACTTCCATACCTACCTAGGATGCCCTAGCACCTTGTAGATCCAATCCCACTCCCCATAAAGTCCCCACCTCTTGTGTCACTAATAGATGAGAAAATAAGTCTGGTACCTGGTCCTGTACTTAGACAAACTATCGTGCTACCTGTGATGGCATGTATCGGGCAATCATATACGGTGTCCATCCTATCAGCCAGTAATATGTCTATGTAAAACCTAAATAGAGGAAGTCCTCCCACTCATCCTCTATGTAATCATGTTGTTGTGTCATCTGGTGGCCCCACGCCTCACACCCTACATATGGTGTCCAATTGAATTCATGCATCTCATCCAGTAGCTGCCACTAGTGCTCAATAGAATCCACTGACTCATAGCGAATCGGTGACCGATATCTACATGCATAGGGATCATATCTCACCTAGGTCTCCTACAGTTGGATCGACCAAGCTACTGCTATATTCTCCCAATCCCACACTAGTAATAAGGTCACTTATGGCCCTAGTGTCATGCCTCTAATAGGCACACATGTGTAGGTCATAGTACAAATTATTGGATATTGCTAATGCATGGGTGGTGATTGAGACATTTAATATGTTTAATCACTACATTACTGAATGAACACTCATACTATTGTCATTTGTGTTTTGTCACTGATGTCAACATATGCTTCTATGAAGGAACCAGACTGGTAATCACAGTGTACAGACATTGTATAGATGTTTCAAATGCTACACATTTAGATGAGAGTTCAGGTGGATGTTGTGATCTTATATCTGAGATTGCATCATTAGATGTCTCATATTAAGAGAGTTACAACTATTTTGGTAAAGACTGGTCACTGGACTGTGATAGTGAGAATTGATAGAGGTAGTCTCTAGGTTTTTGGTATAGCTTTCAGAGGATCTGGATTCAAGGTATGCAAACTTGAAGGATGATGGAAAAGGTACTAAAGGATGTTCATTGGTCAATGTAAGGTACAAAATGATTAATGATGTCATCTATGGCGTGTGCTCTGGCAATGGCTTTTTCTGAAGCCGACTCAAGGAATGAAGCTTGTGTTTTGTTTGGCAAGCATAAATTAAGGATGTCGGTCCTTAATTGTTGTAATGTAATCATTGTAGACTTTTTTTAGATATTGTGTGTATCTTAGCAAGGGTTTATGTAATTCTTTGTAATTAAGAAAGCCTCATGGGTCAACCTAATCATGGTAAATTAAAATAAGGTATATATGTAGAATCTTTTCTTTGGAAAAGATATGGATGGAATAAATGTGACATAGAGAAGTTGGAAAAGATATGAGCTTGTGTCTGTTGTATGTAGAGAAAAGGTTTACTGGTGGACTTCATTGGAACTGATCAAGCAAAGACAGTTGCTGGCAAAGAGTTCAAAAGATTGTGTATTTCTTTATATACACTTGTTGCGAACTAGTGAGTTTTGAAGGTGGATTTAACCTTCTTTGGGCAGTAAGCCTTGGGCAGCGAGCCCTCTCTTTTATTCTTGACTCCTAATAGGGTCTATCCTCTAACAAGGACTATGTACTGTAATGTTTCAATAAGCTCCTAATAGGGCTATATCTTCTAACAAGGATTATTATACTCTCAGTACATCATTTGTGGGTGCTAATTCCCATCGGGGTTTTTACCTTTAACAGGGTTTCCCCGAAACCAAAATATTGTGTTATTGTGTTGGCATTCATTGTGTTCATTGGATCTGATATTGAAGAGCTTAAAGATTAAAGTTTAATATTCTATTATACAACTGATTAACCCCCCACCCCCCCCCTCTTAGTTGTATTGTGGACTGTTATTCCTAACAATTGGTATCAGAGCATGTGTTCCTCAGAGAGAAAGCTTAATAGCTTGAGGTGATCTTGGAGATGGCACTCTATAGGAAGGGTAATCTTAAATTTGATCCTGAAAAATTTGACAGTTGGAAGAACAAGATGCGAACACACTTGGTGTGTTTAGGCATAGACTACTGGATGATTACAAAGAAGAAGGTAACCCTGAAGACTGAGAATGATTTTCCATCTACTACCGATGACGAGAAGAAGTTATTTTCATATAACATGGTCGTAAGGGAAGCACTTATCAGCGCACTATCTAAATGTGAGTTCACCGAAGTTAAAGACTTAGATTCGACACATGAAATTTGGAATAGATTAGAAGCATTATATGAAGGGGATAAAAATACCAAGCATGCAAAGTTACAAAACTAGAAAAAAAGATGGAGAAGATGCAAATGAATGAGGATGAAAGCATTAGAACCTATGTTCAAAGGGTCACATAAGCAGTAGTTAGAATAAAAAATTATGGAGGTACTTATGATGAAGAGGAAGTTATTGCAAAGATCCTCAAATCACTGACTCCTGTATACAAATTCAAGGCAATGTCTATTCAAGAAACTATACCCCTGACTCCGAATTTTAGTAGAGAGATGTTGATTGCAAAGTTAACTACTTTTGAAGCTACAAAATTAGGAGAAGCTACACCTAAAGTTGAATTTGCATTTAGGGCATCCGCACATAAGAAAGTATCTGCACTTTCGAGCACAAGTAAAGAAGACCTAAAAGAAGAGCTTGGTGAGTATTCTGAGGAATGGGAAAAGATGATGGAAGAAGAAAGAAAGATGGAAGAACTTGTTGCACTGATTGCTAGAAGAGAAAAAAGAGGTGAGGGAAAATTTGAAGGAAAGTTACCCTTGAAATGTTTTTCATGCAATAAGATAGGTCATTTTGCATCTAGATGTCCTACGAGAGTTTCTAAGTACGAACCTGATTATGCAAAAATTAGAAGAGACAAAGAATGTTATTATGCTAGTGAAGGAATCTCTGATGATGATGATTTAGATAATGAAGAGATTGGATTTGTTGCTATTAAAGATGAACCAGTACATGAAGAAAAAGCCTTAGTATCTCATGTTGACAAGAAAACTGAATGGATAATTGACAGTGGATGTTCTCATCACATGACTGGTGATAAGAACAAGTTTCTTAAATTAGTGAATTATGATGGAGGTGTTGTGAGGTTTGGGAACAATCTCCCTAAATCCATCATAGAAGTAGGATCCATTACTCTGGATGGAAAAATTAATACAGACAATGTACTACTTGTTGAAGGACTGAAACATAATTTGTTGAGTGTCAGACAGTTAATGGATATAGATTTTCAATTAAGTTTTGTTAATGGTAAATGCTTTATCAAAAGCAAGGAAGGAAAACTGATTGCTACTAGTTCAAAATCTAGAGGTAATGTATTTGAACTAAACACATCTGGAGCCTCTTGTTTTATTGTGAAGGTAGATGACAGTTGGTTATGGCATAGAAGATTTTGTCATGTTAATTTTGATAACATTGTGAAGGCAAGTATGGCTAATGCAGTAAGAGATCTATTGAAGATTGTGAAACCTTCCAACATTGTATGCAGAGAATGTGTTATGGGAAAGCAAACTAGAAGCAGTCATAAAAGAAAATCATTTACATCAAAAGGGAAGTTAGATTTGGTACATACAGATCTATGTGGGCCTACAAGAACAAAGTCAGACTATGGTGAAAGGTATTTTATACTCTTTGTTGATGACATTTCTAGAATTAATTGGGTTACTTATTTGAGAGAAACATCAGAAGCATTTGATAAATTCAAGTTGTTTAAAGAAAAAGTAGAGAATGAATCAGGATTGAAAATAAAATGTTTAAGATCAGACAGAGGTGGAGAGTTTACATCAGATTTATTCAATTCATACTGTGAAGAGCATGTAATAAAAAGATAAACATCTTCTCCTAGGACTCCACAACAGAATGGGATAGTAGAGTGAAGAAACAGGACTATACTTGATGCTGCTAGGACAATGTTGATTGAAGGAAATGCATCTCATGTACATTGGAGAGAGGCTATTGGAACAACAATGTACATAATGAATAGAATTCAAATCAGAGAAGGTAAAAGTAAGACTCCCTATGAACTATGGTTTGACCATACTCCTACTGTAAAATATTTCAGAATTTTTGGTAGCAAATGTTATATCAAGAGGGATGATGAGATAGGGAAATTTGATGCTAGAAGTGATGAAGGAATCTTCCTTGGTTACTCTGTTAAAAGCAAGGTGTACAAAGGTTTCAATTTGAGATTGTGGAAGATGGTTGAAAGTAACAATGTAAGAATAGATGAGAAATTTTAGATACAAGAAAGAATGTATGACAACAGTCAGATTTTAGAAATGAAAGAAACCACTATTGTTGCAAAAGAAGAAGAACTTGTTGAGGAAGAAAGTGAAAAAGAGGCTTGTAATGCTGGCATAAGAAAGACTACTAAAACTCCTAAAACTCCAAGGTGTGTAAAAAATAACCATCCTGAAAATCAAACTATTGGCAATACCAGTCAGGGGGTGCTAACTAGATCAAAAGTTAGAGAAGAAATTTGTTTGATTTCTCAAGTTGAGCCAAAAACTACAGATGAAGCCTTTAAAGATGAATCTTGGATAAATGCCATGAAAGAATAATTGGACCAAATAAAGAAGAATAATACTTGGGAATTGGTTCCTAGACCTAAAAATAAAAATGTTATAGGAACAAAATAGGTCTTTAGAAACAAAATGGATGAAGAAGGAACTATTGTAAGGAACAAAGCAAGACTAGTGTGTAAGGGATACTCATAGCAAGAAGGCATAGACTTTGAAGAAAAATTTGCTCATGTTGCTAGAATAGAGGTAGTAAGATTATTCCTATCTTATGCTACACATAAAAACTTCAAAGTATATCAGATGGATGTTAAATTTGCATTTCTGAATGGAGATCTTGAAGAAGAAGTATATATAGAACAACCAGATGGATTTCCTCTATGCGAAGACAAAGACATGGTGTGCAAATTTAAGAAAGCCCTGTATGGGTTGAAGCAAGCTCCTAGGGCTTGGTATGCAAGGTTATACAAGTATCTACTTGGGCTTGGATTCAAAAAAGGTAATGCAGATAGTAATTTGTATTTAAGAACTACTGAAGATGGAATCCTGATAGTAGAAGTATTTGTGGATGACATTATCTTTGGAGGTAATGATGATCTATGTAAGAAATTTGCTAAAGAAATGGAAAGTGAATTTGAGATGTCCATGATAGGTGAAATGAAATTCTTTCTTAGATTGCAAATAACTCAGAATGAGAATGGTATTTTCATTTCTCAGACCAAGTATCTCAAAGAATTGCTTAAGAAATTTGGAATGGAAAATTGTAAACCAGTAGGAACACCCATGGTGACTGGCAACAAGCTAAAAATTAATGATGAATCAAAGTGTGTTTTTCAGAGTTTGTATAGATCAATGGTTGGAGGACTATAATATCTGACTCACACCAGACCAGATATTGCTAGTGTTGTTGGAATTGTGGCTAGATATCAGGCAGAACCCAAAGAAACACATCTAGCTACTGTGAAAATGATATTGAGGTATCTAAGAGGAACCATAGATTATGGCTTATGGTATGATAGAAATGATAGCTTTGAACTTCATGCTTATACTAATGTTGATTGGGAAGGGAATATTGATGACAGAAAAAGTACTAGGGAGGTGCATTTTTCCTTGGGAAAAAGTTGGTTTCTTGGCTAAGTAAGAAACAAGATTATATAGCACAATCTACTGCTGAATTAGAGTATGTTGATGCTGCTATAAACTACACTCAAATTATTTGGATGAAATAAATGTTGATAGACATTTGAATAAATTTTGAAGAGCCTGTGATTATCCATTGTGATAACACCAGTACAGTAAATATGTCAAAGAATCCGATGATGCATTCCAAAACTAAACATATTTCTATCAAGTATCACTTCTTGAGAGACAAGGTGGCAGAAAAAGAAATCAAATTTGTATATATCAGTACAAAAGAGAAGATTGAAGACATCTTCATAAAGCTACTACCAAAAGACACCTTTGAATATCTCAGAGGTTTGCTTGGGGTTAAGGCCCCTGCTAGTAAGAACTAAATGATGCAAAGATGCATCAGTCCAGAGGTATTTAGAGCCTTATCACTATCTGGACTAGATGCAGGGATCTACTCCTTAGGGGGAGTGATCGTGGAAGAAATTTTATATGTAAAGGTATTCAAAGTCTCATGGCACCATTTTCCATTGTTGTCAAAGGGGGAGTGTTGCTATGAGAAAATCCTCACTGTATGGAGAGATTGTTCAGTTGAAGGACTTTTGGATTGATATAATTTTGGGATAAGATTTTCCCATATGTTGACATCAATGCCAAAGGGGGAGATTGTTGGATATTGCTAATGCATGGGTGGTGATTGAGACATTTAATATGTTTAATCACTATGTTAATGAATGGGCACTCATATTGTTGTCATTTATGTTTTGTCACTAATGTCAACATATGCTTCTATGAAGGAACCGGACTGGTAATCACAGTGTACAAACACTGTGTGGACATTTCAGATGTTGGGAAGTTAGATGAGAGTTTAGGTGGATGTTGTGATCTTATATCTAAGATTGAATCATTAGATGTCTCATATTAAGAGATTTACAACTATTTTGGTAAAGACTGGTCACTTGATTGTGACAGTGAGAATTGACAGAGGTAGTCTATGGGTTTTTGGTATAGCTTTCAGAGGATCTAGATTCAAGGTATACAAACTTGAAGGATGATGGAAAAGGTACTGAAGGATGTTCATTGGTCAATGCAAGGTATGGAATGATTGATGACATCATCTGTGGCGTGTGCTTTGGTGATGGCTTATTCTGAAGCTGACTCAGGGAATGAAGTGTGTGTTTTGTTTGGCAAGCATAAATTAAGCATGTCAGTCCTTAATTGTTGTAACGTAATCATTATAGACTTGTTTTAGATACCGTGTGTATCTTAGCAAGGGTTTATGTAATTGTTTGTAATTAGGAAAGCCTCATGGGCCGACTTGATCATGGTAAATTGTAATAAGGTATATATGTAGAATCTTTTCTTTGGAAAAGATATGGATGGAATAAATGTGACATAGAGAAGTTGGAAAAGCTATGAGCTTGTGTCTATTGTATGTAGAGAAGAGGTTTACTGGTGGAATTCATTGGAACTGATGAAGCAAAGATAATTACTGGCAAAGAGTTCAAAAGATTGTGTATTTCTTTATATACACCTATTGTGAAGTAGTGAGTTCTAAAGGTGGATTTAACCTTCTTTGGGTAGTAAGCCTTGGGCAGTGAGCCCTCTCTTTTGTTCTTGACTCCTAACAGGGTTTGTCCTCTAACAAGGACTATGTACTCTAATGTTTCAATAAGCTCCTAACAGGGCTATATCTTCTAACAAGGATTACTATACTCTCAGTACATCATTGGTGGGTGCTAATTCCCACCGGGGTTTTTACCTTTAATAGGGTTTCCCCAAAACCTAAATATTGTGTTATTGTGTTGGCATTCATTGTGTTCATTGGATCTAATATTGAAGAGCTTAAAGATTAAAGTTTAATATTATGTTATACAACTGATTCACCCCCCCCCCTCTTAGTTGTATTGTGGACTGTTATTCCTAACACAACTACCCAAGGATGGTGTACCGCTAGTAGTACCTCTCTCCCTCATCCTCTAGCATGGTGTTCAATACTTGCAACCATCCTAAAGGAAACCCATGCCCTACCAAGTCAGGGACTTACCTCCCCCAACCAACCCTGCCAAGTATAATGCCACTCACCTCAATCATGGTCAAGTTGACGTCGCCGCTCTCCATGACAACCACTATTTGGATGTCAACAACTGCTTGTAGGATCAACCAAATGCGGCCTCTACATAGGGCTCTATGCCCTCCTATATGTACTCTGGAATGAGTCCTTGGATCAAGACTTGATATATGCGCCAAATGTTAAAAATTGTGGTTATCGCCTCTCTAGTAGGAAAATGGAAGATGGAGGTCAGACTATGCCACCTCTTTATTAGCGTAGTTAATAGAGTTGTATGTTCTCTCAATCATGACCATAGGTGTATATGCTCCAGGCCGCACATTGCAAGTTGTCCCCACTCTACCAGAGTCAGCTCCTCCACTAGGCCCATTATGTGTAGCCAGCTCTCCCTCAACCAGAATGTTGCCTCCACCACCTACAATCATTCAATTCATTATTCATCAATCCTTGATATCTATTTTGAGGCATCTTGTACCCTTTACCCATCCTCTATTTTTCACCCACATTCCCTCCTTTGCATCTTTTTGGGTTCCTAGGCAGAAAGGCCATTGTACCCGTGCAAACACCAATATGCATAGATGCCAGTCCTCGCAAATGCCAATCTATGTAGACAATCATCCATGCAGATGCACATCCCAGGTTGGGTCAACCTTCAGTCAACCCTCTTGGTAGAGACGATAGCTTAGTTTTCATCCCCGCCTTCCCCTTTCTCATCTTTGCAGATGATGGTCGAGAGACTGTCGTCTCCGCAGACGATGATCTACCGATTGTCATCTCCACCCTAACAACCTTTTTAGCCTATTAATGACCCCCCATGCGCAATAAATGAATCTAAAACATTAATGACAAGGCTTGTTTCAGCTACTCATTGGTGGCTCTGCGTCAATGACCCTTTGGTAGGTCAGAACTCACTCTCCTAGCTACATACAGTCGTGTGGATCAGCCATCTTGCTCTCTCTTTGCTCTGAATTCTTGCTTCTAGAAGGTGAAAATGACTTCTCTTAAGGCCCTCGTGGCCTATTTATAGGCCCATTGGGCCCCCATTTTCTTCCAGACCCCCATTTTTTCCCCATTTCTTTCCTGTGTCCCTCATAGGCCATGCAATTATTCTTTTTTCTCCTCTTCTCCCTCTTTTCAAGAAAAATACCCAAAATTTTGTATTTTGTCTTATTTTCTCGAGGGGGCATGCCTTTGCTATCTCAACCCTAAGACCTTATATTCTCTCTGGGGCATCTTATATTTTTCTTTTCTTTGACGTAACATCATTCTTGACATCACATCAAAGAGGGGAAAAATATAGACACTTAAAATCATCCCATAACGTTATAATTATTTAATTATTTCGGTTATATTCCTCTCACTTATTTAATTAAATTTATTTAATTAAATTTGGCTCATTATTCTATAGTATTTAAATTTAAAATTTAAATACTCCTCTTGCAAATGTATTAAATTTTATTTAATACCCTTTCCCCACATAAACCTTGTTAAATAAATTTCAATTTATTTAAATCCCTTCACATTCTATTATTCTTCTAAATTATGATTAGTTTAATTTTTAATTAAATTAATCTTAAATATGAACCTAGATCCTACCCTACTCAAATCACTCTCAACAAATAGACCTATTTCTTAATTAACTAAAGTTAATTAAGCTAACTCTTGGATTCCTATACTCATTAGCCTTAATTATTTGCTCACACATGTGTGGGCAAATTTCCAAAAATTGCCTTTTTCAAAATAATTTAAAAAAGCCCCAACAAGGTTTCTTACAACCTTGATGACACCTCTTACACATTCTAAAAACATGAAAATGGATATTTTCTCTTACACCTTCTTACACATGTGTACTTGAAGTACACATCGACCCATCACATCTCAAGTTGCTCACACATGTGTGAGCAAACTTGGACTCTTGCATGGCTTATGTGTCCTTCATGTGGCACCTATGTGGATGCCACATGTGATCCACCCTAGCCCAGCCCTCCAAAATCTTATAAATATGAGTCTTGACAAGAGTAATTCATCCATTATCATTTGCATTACAGTTATTATGCTCGTATCATTTTAGAGTTTTTTTTACATTTATGTTTATCTAACTTGTTTGGTAGTTGTTTGCATTAATGGTAGAATAGTTTCATACTAGATCATAGTTACTTTGTTAATCCATATTGCATTCTTGAGGTTAGTTATTCAGACTAGTCCTTGAGCTCATTCAATGCCATTTTCATGGTAGTTGATAGTTTTACTCTTTCATTTATCATTTGCTAATCATAGTGGTATTTAAATATTGTGTTGGGAGAGAACACCCACATATTCTCTAAGAGCTAAAATCAAGCAAACCTTTGGTGCATTTTCTTATTGCTCATCGGAGGTTGTGGAGAAAGATTCTTAGTTGGTTTTTTGCAAGTTTCATTAAATGTTAGTTTTGTATTTGAATAACATGTTTATTGCTAACGTTTGACTGTTTTAGCTTGCTCCCAACATGAAAGATTTCATCACATACAAAAACATTGATGATCTAGATTAAGTACAAGTGGAGGAGCTTTCTTTTTGGGAGAAAGATTAGTGACATGGCTAAGTAAGAAATAAAGTTGTATTTCACAGTCTACTACTGAGGTTGAATATATTGTTGCAGCTATGAATTGTTCAAACATTGTGTGGATCAAATAGCTACTTGAAGGTATGTGAGAGGAGATTATTGATCTAGTTACTATTTATTGTGATAATACAAGTGCTATCAACATATGAAAATTTCTAGTGATGTATTCAAAGACAAAGCACATTCCTATCTAGTATCATTACTTGAGAGAACAAGTTCAAAACAAGCATCTGATATTGGAGTATGCGAATTCAAAGGAGCAAATAGCAGATATATTTACCAAGCCACTACCGAAGGATGATTTTGAGTATCTAAGAGGTAAATTAGGGGTTCTTCCCCTATCCAATATTCATTAAGGCAAGATGCATGCTGCATCAATTCAAGGATTCATTAAAATATATATTTTGTGAGTTGATGCTAGTGTTTAGTCTTTGGGCAATGCCCGAAGTTGTGAAAGATGTTTGTGTATGCAATGATAAATCAGTACATTTGAGGTATTATTCACCTGAACAAAGTTTTCAAGAGTATGTGTCTTTTTGTCAAAGAGGGAGAATATGCCATTGGAGATGAAGATTGCTATTGATGATTACAGAGATAGAGGGAGAATATGGAAATGATTACAAAGGAAGAACATGTAGAGAAGAAAGAAGAAGATAAAGCTCGGAGAGAGTAAAAATAAAAAGACAAGTTAGTAAGTGTTGCCATCATCAATTGACAATGAGTGTGTGAGGTCTACCCCAGCCATCATAGTTCTCATTGATCACAGTTACACTTTTCAGTTGATATTTTGGATTATGATATACTTGGACATCTGTTATTATTTCAGGGATCAGATAATCCTATGTTATGTACATTTTGCATTTGGATTATGTTGATTTGGACACTTATTTTATGCTTATAGTTGATCATGATTTACTTATGTTAGGTTGTTGATTTCATGATGCAGCCCGTTTAAATACATTAGCTATGAATGGTGAAAAATAAGATGTTATGTTGAGTATTATGAACTTTGGGATCAAATGTTTATTTGATAATTATGAGAAGGATTATGTGGTTGTGTGTGTGTTAAATGATTATGCAGCTTATGTTGTTATTTTGTTATGACATTGGACCTACTGATGTTTGCATTGAGTGTGCAGGAAATTAACCACGGTATTAAATACGGGGAACAAAGAGTGAAATTATGTTATTAACTGTAAAGCCAAGGTTTGGTCTAGTGAAGAGGCTTGAACCTCGTTGTCTCGTGGTTTTATTTGTGAAAGTAATTGTTAATGTTGTATTTAATTAAGTTAATTGTTTTATGTTTGTCATGCTATGTGTGAATGGGTTGGAAATTATGTTGTGTCACTTCACACATGGGTGCATGAGGTGTTGGCATGACTATAACCCCCCTTTTTCTAGGATAAGTATGACACCAACTAGAGGGTTAACCTTGTGGAGTTCCCAAGCTTACCTAGGTATGGGAAACTTCTAGATGATTTAAGTTAATAATGGACTTTTTCTTAAGTTAAATTTATGATCAAACTTTCTTTAAAGAAATTAGAATAGTTATGATAGAAGTTAATTTCATTATTAAGACTTCAAAATAGGTCAAGTAAAGGAAGTTATTTACCTTAGTTCTTTAATTAAATTTAGATCAATTTATCAAAAATTGTAAGGGTTAGGATTTAAATTAATTCTTAAGGCAAATTTAAATCTTGCAACTAAAATCTTAAGTTAGATTTATCCATTCAACTTTAAGGAAATCAAGTTAGATCATATTCAAAAGACTAAAAACAAGTTTAGAATAACTTACTATGAGTATGTGAAAAATATTAATTCCTTGGGTAATTAATATTAAAATAGGATAAATTTTGCTTTTAGAGGTTAGATAAATTAAAAGCAAAGAAAAAATCAAAGTTATACTAATTTCCTTGTATAGTCTAAAAATCGATTCAATATTGACCCTACTAAGATTATGATTTATTTTCCCCTTTAAAAACATATAAATATATATATGTTCTATATAAACAAATATAACTCTATAGGTTATATATTTATATAAGTGAATTTATTTGCTCTAGAAAAAAAATTCCTTCACTCCTACTAATATCTTATTATAAACAAAACAAATTTTTGCCTATAATAATTGATATAATAAATTATATATATATATATATATATATATATATATATATATATATATATATATATATATATATAATTTATTATTAATAATGTTTTATTACTAATCCCAAACTTCTCATTTTAATTTAAGTTAGATTTATTAATTAAATTAAATGAATTGTTAATAAATTTAACTAACTATGAATAATTTAAACTAAAAATGCAATACACATTTAAATAAATATTAAGAGTTTCAAATTTTTTTTTTTTAAAAATTGTTATGCATGAGAGAGGGGAGCGGGGAGCAGGGCTCGACCCGCTTGACACCCTCTACTGTGCCCTCTCCTTTGGGGCACAACCCTTAGGGCTATGTTCCCCAATGAGATGGGGTCTCACGCAGGTCCCAATCCTGCGCGGC